>WSXT02133403.1:0-10648 GCA_011762715.2 Neuroterus valhalla
GATTTATTTTCCAACAAAAAACCCCAATTCTTTGATCCTTCCCCCTTTTTCCCTCAAAACATGTAATTTTTCCCCCAAACCCCTTCTAATTTTTACTGGGAAAGGGCCCCCCCCCCCCCCCCCGGAAACCGCTTTAGCACTACTTCAGGAATACCGTTTTCTCATTCTTCTAGAGTTCTAGAGCTTTTGCGAGCTTCCGTCTCCTGATCTGCCTCTGCCAATGCAGCTTAGCTCTCGATGTGAGTCCTAGAAACTTCCTCTGCGTGGCTACCCCTCTAAATGCTGCACATCTCTTTGCCTCCGAAAATGACTGGTCCGGGGCTTGTCTTACTTAAAGTCGCAGAGCTACCACTTAGGCGTGTTGCAGCACTCCTCAGCCCTATAAAGGTTCTTGCTGCACATCCAATAACTTGTTTTCTCTCCATATTTCCAGCTTCAGCGTGCTCTTGATATTTCCAAGGATTTCAGCGCAACTTAAGCCTTCGTCTAAGTTTTCGAAAAAAATCTCGAACCCCACTAGCCTTTCGATCTTCCTCCTTCTTTCGGGCTTCCCAACAAGTTTTTCGTCCTACGTGTTGCTCCTTTTGACTGCAGATCCAGCTCTTCATACCCAAAACGCTAGTTTCTTTGGCATCCATTTTGAATTACGGGTCTCAATGGGGTTTGCAGTAAGCTTTCTCGTTACCTTTCGCCAGTGGGTAGGTGCAGTCCACTTGCTTGTGAACCAACCCGTCCCTCCTCTTTCTATTCCCATTCAACCACCTTGACGCCCAATAACCCCACAAACATCGCCTCAAAAAAATTTCTGTTCGACTGATAACTATCCATTGTATTGTATATATTGTTATATTGTATAATATATTGCATATATTGAGGTTCATTGTATTTGTCAGGAACAACAGAGGTGCACATTCGTCACAAACGTGTAATTGACAAAACTCCGGATGGAAATAAGCCAGTGATGATTCAAAAAGTTCCTTACATTGTCAATGTTCAACATAATAGAAACAATATCTGTGGAGGTAGTATATTATCGCACAACGTGATTATAACTGCTGCCCATTGTGTTGAGGATCATGGGAAGTACAGCATTTTATCCGGTTCATCACATGTATCACGAGGAAGACAGCACAAAATAACAAAAATAATCATGCACCCAGGGTATCATCCGAAATCTTTTGTAGATGATCTTGCCTTGCTCATAATTGATCCACCTATCGACCCAAGACGTTCACCTAATAGAAGAATACCACTTTATGATGGACTTGTTTCATCAAGCATTCCTGCTACCACAAGTGGATGGGGCTGCAACGGTATTAAATGGTAATATATTTAATAAAAATATCTTTGAAGCAGGAAAACTGCTCCTTTTTATATCGAATGTACAATAATTTACCTGAAATATGCTTTACGTAACGGTACGACCCACGCAAATACTTGTGGCGTGTCTATATCAATAACACACTGAAAGAAGTTCCTGCAGAATTCCCAACTAGGTCTTGAAGTCATCTGGAAAGTATTGAATACAACGTCTTTCTAAATTGAACGATTCGTTACTGCTTACTTGCAGAGCATGCCATATTTCATTCACATTATGGGAACATTCCATTTGCACATTGGAAACATTGCTGTGAAGAATGGAAAACCTTCTAAACCATAGCGTGCTGCATGAGATTCTGAAATGTTCCCAGGGCCTAATTAAGCTATTTGGTAGCACTCATAATCACTGAAGTCCAAGTTGAGATGTTTGGTTCGATTATTCCAACTGCCAGCATTTTGTGAAAATGTTCCTGAATAAATGTCTTCTAAGGTTTCAAGTGTCGTCGTTGATGCTCTCCGGAACGGTTGAGGGTGGGGCAGGTAGATGTCGTTCTGCAGGGTAAGGGTACGTGTTTTGATGATATAATGGTTACCCTTCCTCAGAACTGAGGTCTAAAATGTCTACTCGGTGCACGTTATAGACATCGTACAACTGCTACTTCATGAGCGGCAAAAAGTGCGTAGCTTGGTTAATGTGTTAGATCTCTCCATTCCTGTTCTTCAGGGATGCCATACATTACGAAGATTCCTGTTCATGATATTCTTCTTGGCCCTCCGAGCTTGCCAGTTTTCTGATTATATATTCGTGAGGTAGGCTGCTACTACTAAGTAATCCTTGCAGAAACATTTGCCTGTACAAAAGCGGTCATCATAAGGCTTCCTCTTGTGTTTTCGAGGCTGCTTAATCAAAAAGCGTGGCAAATGTAGTGGGGCTCTGGGCTCAGAACAATTGGCTAATAGTGGATTTGACGGATTCCAAAAAAAGAATGGTAAGCTGATTAACTCTTCTCATTTAACCGGATCGCTGTACCAGGGTAATATGCAGATGCATTACTTTCAAAGCGCCATGAATTCTGGCTTCAAGTTTCCTCGAATGAGGTCAAGACAATCGCGAGGCTCTCAAATCTTGTCCGCCATTACTGTGTCCTTCCTGTGAGAACTTTTACGTGAATATGGGTCTATTAACTCGAGTCAAAGTGTACCCGAACTAAATATGGTACGCAATTGGTGAGAAAGGAGAAATGTGGTGATAGTTCAACTGATTTACAAGCGCTGATAAGGGGCAGTAGATCCAGCACTGATATTGTTTGTAAATTCTGGGTTGCCGTCAACGGAAAAAGGGGGCTGAAAACCGGTTGATGTACTCGCTGTAAGAGATCTGTTGATTATGAAGATCCATTGCACGTTTCTTAGAATCAAGGTTTCCTTTTTTGCTTAGTGGTAAATGTTGTCCATTTTGGACTGCTGAGGAAGGTTGTATATCCTAGCTTTGTCAATCCTTAGTTGATGGTCTTGAGCTACCGGGTTAAGAAGCTATATTACCGGTTACAGGAGGCCTCGGCTCAATTCAATCAGCGTTGGGTATTTAGATCCACTTTTGAGAGTGAAAAAGTTTTAGGCTCACCGGTTGTTGACGAAGACGGTGAGGATTGTTGTTGCTAAGTGCATGCCTCTTTTCGTCAAGAGATGGGCCCTCTACCGTGATTCCAATGTTTCCAGCAACTCTATTTGCTGCAGTATCCATAACCGCTAATTGTTCAGGATTGACCTCTATGAATCTTGAATCATCAAGGGGTTGCCCTTTTCAAATTATCGGTTGAAGAAATTTCGGGAAGTAGATAGGAACACGTAAGGAACATATTTGATTTTCAATCGGCTTTGAGCGATTCTTATCTTATATCAATCCAAAGTTGATGAACGTACCTAACGAGTCCTTATCTAAGAAATCAAAACATTAATTAGTTTTTAAATATTTTAACCGGTTAGGAATTTGTTTCTTAATGGTTTTTCTTGATTTTTACACGGCACTTATCACTGCAAATATTGTATTGGTCTTAACCCGGTTCTATCGGATGAATTAGAATATGAGATTATGTTCCAGCGAAGACGGGGATTCGTTCATGACCAGTTCCTACCGTATTACAGCAGTTGTGACCGCGCAGGGATTTGACTGCGATAACTAATGAGGTCGGACTGCAGCAGAAGAATGAGTTGCAATTTGGCGCTGGGTAGCTCCAGTAGCAAAATGGATATATTTCTCTGATGATTTTGATTCTGGCAGCCACTACAAATAATAAGCCGTACCTTCGGGCGCTAGTTGATGCGGTCTTTATTCGGGCGGGGATTGTAAAGCAATCAAATCCACTAAGAATTTCTTTCAGTGTATATATTACGCATTACCTTATCACTACTTAAATTCGATCATATCAATTTGTCTTGCAAGATAATTAAATTTAATGACTAGTAAGGTACATATCAGACTAAAACTTACACTAAAATTCACCAATTTTTTTTTTGTTTACCCTGACGGCCATCTTTCTCATCTATATCATCAAATGTTCTTGGCAATGTGTATGTTTTGCAGCCACTGGAAGTGCCTCAAACCGTAAGTTATCGTAAATATTATCTCAACAGATATATCGTTCCACTGGAAAACAGTACCTGAAAACTCTTCTTTCTCCAGTTTCATAGATGAACACATGTATCCTAAATCTCTACGGTCAATTACTGTGCGGTTGATCAGCCTGGAACAGTGTCGAAATGTCTACTCCCATGATCCAGATATTACGGAGAAAACAATTTGCACTTTTAATGGAGTCGGAGAAACGAAGCGCTGTAGTTATGGTGATTCTGGTGGTCCACTCGTTTTAAATGGTCAACTAATTGGTGTCATGGCGTGGAATAGAGAAGACGTAGATGCAAATGTTCCTGATGTCTTTATGAATTTGGCTCATCCTGAGTACAAAAATTGGATCATTCTAAATATGCAGCAAAATTCATTTAATCCGTTACATCAGTCTACTCCATGCAATCCAATTCATCCACTCATGTGCAACCCACGTAACCAACACAATTCCATTTTACACAATCACTCCGTCCTACCCGATCGTATTATCCGACACATATAGACTGATTATGCTTTCGTATCATATACATTTTTATACCTTTTGTGAAGATCAATACAATTTTTTAAAAAATTATTTATTCAATTTATATACTTCCACAAATAGGCTCAAGTAAGATTACATTTACATTTTCGCTCACCTTGAAATTCTTAACTATCTAAATCGTTTCCTGTTGATCGTAGGATGTTGGTAGTACCTTATCTGTCAACAAAGTAGCTATGCGGAATCCGGAGCTATGCTGTTATAATGATTCATGGTGCGAGTATGAACGAAGCTAATGTAAGGTTAAGGTAGTCAATAAGATAAATGAGGTTCATTGATGTAGTAGGCCTGAGTGTAAGGTTAATCTAAGCTGATCTACTTTTCAAAGGGTCATTATTCAATTTTTAGAGACATATATGTTTATGGGCCAAAATTTCATTTCTCTACCTTGGGATTCGAAAGCTGCGTTAGGTGGAGTTCACAAATCATTAAACTTTTTTAATGATTTGGTGCATTCTGGACGATCTTCTTTAATCCAAGTATTGTTTGGGGTTTCAATAGCGTATATAAATTTACAAAATCACTGATTTGCTTCTTTTAAAAGTTGACATAAGTCCGTTTCAGAACTTGATAATGGGGTAGGAAGTGAATTGAGCGTACCGAGGAAAGGCTCTTGTTTCTGTCAATTTCCAAAAATAAGTTCGGCTTCTATGCGCAAGTTACGGAAGAGTATTATTAGTACGTAAACTTAATGGAAGAGGAAAATCTACAACAGGAGGTCGAGTTTGTACAAAAAGAGACTTCCACACATGGGGTAAATTTTTGTAGGAGGGATTGACTTGTCGCAGAGAGTGGATGTCCATCAGCGGAATAGTCTATCCCAGAGAAAGAAGATGACTTACCATCAGAAATGGATATCCTACATACAGACATACAAATCCTAAGGGAGGAAGAATGCTTTATAGAGTAAAATTTTCAAGAAGGACGTATTTGATACAAAGAGTGTACATCTCAAGAAGGTTTGAAGGAAAACGCTAGCGAACAGGGACAGGAAAAAATCCAAATATTAAACATGGACACAGGACTAGTCATTTTTGGACACTACTTGTTCCTCCCGATAGATTGTACGCTGAGAATAAATCACTGTAGCTGACCTGAATGCACTTTTAAGCAACTTTGTAAAGGTAGATGAGAGGTTAGGTGGCCACCTTTATCAATTTTTAGTATAATTTTAAGCTTGCCCTATTTTTTCCACGGCTCAAATATCCAGGAACAAAAAGAAAAATAATAGGAACCTGTCAAATCTGAGTTATGATTCTAAATACTATTTTCAATCACAAATATAATTTAGCGAAGATCGCTCTTCCGTTATCATATTTAGGCTTGAGATAGAATTTTTGATTGACTAGGGATTGAGTTTGCAAACAATTGCGCCATAAATACTATTGCTTGATATATGTATGAGAAAATCGTATATACGCTAAGCATTGCTCAATTTCATTGAGATCATGATTTAACTAGATTTATGGCAGATGTGCTTGAGTACATATTTTGCGTTTCTTTTATTTGTCGCTCCTTGTTTTTCTTTGTTCTAATTTAATTACTAAAACATTCATTTATTCAATCATTAGGCACCTTAACCTCAACATCTTCCGAGTGTTTCACAGTAGATCAATATTAATGAAGATAAGCGATATATGTGATGCTAAATGATAACAAGATAAAGTCTCAAAAAAATAAGAATCTTGTGACATGAATCATATTCTCTGTTGACATCATGAAAAAATAAATCTTGTATGGTCATGTCCGAATATTGCCTCGTGTGTATCACTATGAAGAGAGGCTGAGCTTCGGCCGTGAGTGCATATTATCTGAAAATGGAAAAACGAATTTCAATGTTGATATTTTGTGCTATTTCATTGGGAGGAAATGGAAATTTGTCAGAAGCCAATTCTAGTAAGTGGACTATTGGGAATGTTTTGGAATTCAAAGCATTTTTGATAATGGAAGTTTCTGAAATTTCAAATCTTGTTTGAAGTTCTAATTAATTTATATGTGATGTGAACTATCAAAACATTAACCTCTGGAAATTGTTTAAGGTAAAAGTACATACATTTTTCAAAGTTTTCGAAATTTGGATCAAACATGATTAGAGCTTCATACATTGATACTCTCAACTGAATTCCTGTTTTGAATTTTGACCCGTCATAATGGGATTGATTTGATTAATTTAAATATGCTAGCAATCCGCCCCACTGCTTATTTTTGAAAGAAGAATAGGCCTAATATTAACAGAATCATTAATAAACTCATAATATTATATTTTAAATATATTATTTCATTATTTGCGGCAATTTTCTTTTGAAAACTTTTGCCAAACATTCTCGTAGAGTGCAGATGGTAACCCACCACCTCTAAGATGTCGGACAATGACACAGGAACTGCTCTCGCATTATCTCAAGGTCATGTCTAGAGGCGTCATTTTTGCCGAGTGTCTGCGTCCTTCCTTCAGCCAGCTTAGCTCATATTGCAGTTCCTCTCGGCTTCCTCTTTGAGGTTGCCTCGTAGGACAGTGCGGTCCCCGAAAGATGATCAGTCCGAGGGTTATCTCCCCTAGACACTATTTCTGGTGCCACACAGCCTTCAGCACGGTTGCTTACGCCTTATCTTGGTGGTTTTTTCCTTAAGAATTTTAGGACCATTTTCTGCAATCATTTAGTTTTTCAACAGTAATGGGACAGTAGAAGCATCGAAAATAGATGTGGTAGGGCTAAGGGGTAGCAGACATGATTTAGCCGTTCTTTTGGAGAAGGGTTCTTGGTTCAGGAACCGGATGTGAGTCATCGCTGGATAGGTGATATCGATGTTGTGGGTATTCTACTTTTGTCCATGGTTCCACTGCTCTGCTGAAAAATTCAACGCCCACTTTGGTGATTATTTTGTTAGACGCTTTCTTATTGCCTGACCAAGGACCAATCACAATTTGCACAAATGGGATCTTCCAGTTTTGAGGATAGAATTTTTAAAGTGATCGTGATTGCGGTGCTGAGTTAAAAGATTTTTCTGTTATGATCCACGAGTGCCCTTCACTTCTAGACAGGAGGCCGGCTTTTCTGGGTTATCTGTTGCATTGTTTCCTCAGCGTACTTCTCAAGCAAGTCAAACGTTTCAGCTTGATGTTTGATTAAGGTTTTGGAGCTGAAAACAAAATTCAGGGTTTTTTCAGAAATGGCAACGTCATTCTGTAGCTATGGAGCATCATGGATGGTTTGGCTTTGGATAACAAACTGCTTTTGTCTAAAAGGATGACAGAGTCCTTCCTGGTGGAGGTTGCCTCGATCTTGACCTATCTTCACCTGAAATGAATATAGGACAACAGTTCTAATAGTTCAAATCACATATAAATAATTTCACTTTGAACAGGGAAGATTTGCAGTTTCAGAATAACAATAGAAAGAAATAAAATAGATAACATGTACAGTTTCCATCCTAATTTTAGAAGACGCTCATGTTCGTCAAAAACGTCTTACTTCCCGAACATCGAATGGAAATAAACCTGTCAGAATTCAAGAAGTTCCGTATATTGTTAATGTTTTAATGAACAACTTTCCTGCCTGTGGAGGCAGTATATTATCAGAATCTGTCATCATTACTGCAGCCCATTGTTTCGATGATCATACTGGGAAGTACAGCATTTTATCTGGTTCAGCATATGTCGATCGAGGAACACATCACAGCATAGGAAGAATATTGATTCACCCAGATTTTCATCCTCAAAAATATGGAAACGACCTCGCTTTGCTTACAATTTCACCATTTATCGATTTTTCTCGTTCACCAAATCGAGAAATATTGTTGTATGATGGACATATACCACCGAATACTTACGGGACTGTAAGTGGATGGGGGTCTACCGGTATAGAATGGTGAGATATAAAGCTTCTTTTATATGAATATTAGGAAAGATAATATATTATTCCTGAATAACGTCCAGTTTTCTTCGTAGTGAGATTAACTTCGGACACTCGAAATCAAATTTTTTCCTTCGGATCAATGCATGCAACATCTTCAGCAGCTCTATTTTTAGTAAATTGATTCATCTAAGAACGTGAGTAATCTCAAGTATAATAAATTAGGAATAACAAGGTGGCTTAGATATAAGATCAGACTCGAAATAATATAATAAATACTATGATTTTGTTTGCTGTCTTGAAAAAGAATAAAACACACAAGCAGCATTTGAGAGTTATAATTCCTATCTCTATTACTTTATTAAAACTATTGATTTTTATGTAGAACTGACTCAGCAATCTGAATCCCGGGGCCTAATTACACACAGTAAGGCCTCTGTAATGTGTTTTCTGAATCTTGTTTGAATTTGAAAAAAAATTTCAGTTCTATTCTTTTATGCATCTCATTTTATACCCTAAAGAGTACATGGTGACTAACCATAAAAATCAGCCCAAAGGTTCCGCACATCTCGTTTTTTTTATTGTTTAAGGGTACGAAAACCACAAAATTATATCAATTTCACCCAAAATTATTAAGTTTGAAAAATTTATTCAACCAAGCCTACCCATGTAAGGGAAAGAGACTTTCTTTCATACCTACGCCGTTACTTGTGCCTTATCCGATCGTTTACAAGAGGATAAGTTGGTGATTATTCAGTCGCTAACTTCGCAGCATTGACTAATGTGGCATTTAACCCACTAGTGGTATAACACGGTGCTCCACAGCCGGTTTTGAATCGAACAAAAATGTCAACGGAATTAGTCTATTGAGTTCGATTCAGTATCGGTCAGACATTATTTTCCCGTTGGAATGGAAATCCCAACTGCTCCCCTTCCCTATAAATTTTGGAAACAATATTATAAAAAAATTTTTTTTTTAATTTTCTGAAAATCATCAGATTCATATGTTTAATTGTGTGTACATTTTTGAATAAAGTATATATTCGAATAAAGTTCTTACCACTCTAAGCTTATACCCCATAAACAACGCCATGTATGTGATGGACCGATTTTTTTATATTTCTCTTCAAACACAAATTTAACGACGTAAAATAAGAAAAATAATCAAACATCATAACACAAACTTTATACGGAATTGATGCGTTTTTAAATATGCGTGGATGAAAATTCAACAACTGACAATCTTAGTTGTTCTCCATACTTCACATCTTCAATACAAATTCTTTTATACTTGCTCCATATTTTCAAAAATTCGCGGTGCACGCTTTCACCCGCCTGTTCCGACCATAAACCGAATCCTTCATTGTCATTTAAATAACTTGAACATTCTACAAGATGGTCCACTAGTATATGCAACTTCAAAGTTATACTAATATTAGAACTCAGTACAGCTTTCTTCAAGTTATCAATTCAAATTTTTAATGCAGAAAAATCCACCGTCGTCGTAGAAAAACAATTCTCAACTACTTTGCTCATAGCTTTGAATGCACTAACATAAGGTACCATTGCAAGTTGACCAATATTTTTGTAAATTAATTGATCTAAAAGTTCGTCTGCTTCCTTCAACAACGTTCTGCAAGCATTTCCTTCAAACAAATTTCCATGGTAGTTTTCTGCAATTACGAGTAGATTCAACTTCTTAGGCCAAATTAATGCCTTTTCTAATCCTGCTCGTTGGACCAACCCATCCCAAAATAAATGATCAACAAATCCTTGTAAAATGTGCAGCTCAGGAATTATACACTTCTGAATAACATTAACACAACCATCTTCATCGAAAAGTGGAGCGTTGATCGCACTATTGCATTCCTTTGCCATTGTTTTTATTTTTTTCATTGCCTCAAACTTTTGGAAATCATTATTTAAATCTTAAAAGTCTTCAAATTTGAAGAATCACTATCGCTTTTTGAATTTGATTTTGTTCTTAGTTCAGTCAGGGAAGTAAAACAATAGGGACATGGATAGGTGACAGAAGCTGTTTATTGACCATTTATGATGAGCAGAAGTTTGAGATCTGTGACAAAACGAAAAGATATTCCATTTATGTATATTAAATCAAAAAGCAGCTAAATATTTTTATAGGTTTCTTTGACCTGTGGAACAATACACAGCAAAAATATTTTTTTCACACTTGTAAACTTTGTTGTTCTACTACTCGAACCACTATCTGCATATGAACTTCTTTTTTGAACTTGGTCAGTAAAATCTTCCTTTGAATCTTTTGGCCAAACCGACATACATACTTTGACG
>WSXT02133435.1:0-10648 GCA_011762715.2 Neuroterus valhalla
CGTGTGGTTACCGCACTCGCTTCGCTCGTGCGGCAAAGTTCACACTCGTCAAAATCACCATCATGCCGCCCTCGATACACAATGTACTATTTCGAATTTTTATGCAAAACGCCTGGATATTTGTTCGAATCCACAAAAAAATAAACGCATTTTTTTCTTGAAAAAAAAAATTAGAGGTGGTGCAAGCCCCATGAAGTTTAACACGTAATTCCCATAAGAAAAAAAGACGTTTTTGTGAATTTTATTCAGAATTGTCAATATTAGGTGAATCCACTTGGAAATTCACCATTTCTCTTCACAATCAGTCACAGGATGCGAATAAAATGTTACTTTTCAAATATCGCCCCCATAAGTCTGTTTTATAGGGTCTCAAAAAACCCCCATAAGTGAAAGAATGGGTTTTTCGAGTTTTTGGCGCTAATTATGATTTTTTTGCGGTTTTTTATGGCAGATTGTTTCAAATTCATGAAATACGACTTAAGGCTGAGTATTAGATGTTTATTTAAGTTATTTGAGGAACTTATTGTTTTAAGCAACTTTCTCTTAGAAAAGGGTTGTAAAGTCAAGGTTATTTCTGAATTTTTCAACTGATTTTCAACGTTTCAGTTAGAGCGTGGTAATAATCAATTGAAGTTAACAAAAATAATTGTTCAAACAATTTTTTAATAATTCTAACAATATTCTCTAAGAATAATGCTACAAAGTTGCGGTTTTTTATGAAATTTTCAACTTTTTGTCTACTTTTCACTTAAAGTAAGTAATTATTTAATTTAGCCAAAATAATTGTTTAAACAAATTATAAATGTTTATAGCTATCTTCTTCTTCTTCTAGATTTTCCAAATTTTTGGCGCTAATTATGATTTTTTGGCGGTTTTTTTTCTCAACGCACATGGTTTCAAATACATGGAATACTTAACAATTTATTATTGTTTTAGGCTTCTTTCTTTTAGAAAAGGGTTAGAAAGTCAAGGTTTTCCTGAATTTTTCCACTCATTTTCAATGTTTCAGTTAAAGCTAGGGAGTACTCAATTAATGTTAAGATAAATGATTGTTCAAACAATGTTCTACTAATTTTACCAAATTTCTCTTAGAATAATGCTACAAAGTTGCGGCTTTTTCTGAAACTTCAAACTTTTCGCCCACTTTACATCTAAAGTAAGTAAAGTAAGTAAAGTGAGTAGGTCAGTAAGTAATTTAATTCAATTTACCAAAAATATAGTTGTCTGAACTAATCGTAAATACTTATAGCTATCTTCTTCCAGATTAATACTACATAGTTGCGATTTTTCCCTGAAATTTCAACTTTTGATTACTTTTCAATTATATTGAAGTAATTAATTCATGTTAAGAACCGTATTTAAAAAAAAAAATTATTATCATTGGTTATAATATTTTCTGTGCCTAATGATAGAAATTCGCGGTTTCTTTTTGAAATTTTTACCTTTTGCTCACTTTTCACTTGAAGTGCGTTAATATTTAATCTAAATTAAACAAAAAAATTGTGAAAACAAATTATCATTTTTCTTCATGGTTTTCTTCTCTTATACTAGTGCTAAAAAGTTGCGGTTTTTCCTAAAGTCCTAAGCTTTTTGTCCACTTTTCACTTAGCGAGGTACTAATTAATGCAAGTTACCAAACATGATTTTCCAAACAATTTATTGTTGTTGTTTATAACCACTCTTTGGTTGAAAGTTGAACTACTTTCTTAAAAATTTAATTTTTTCGTTGAAGATCTATAATTTTAATAGAAAATCCAAAATTGAAATTTTACTGAATGAATTCAGCTTTTTTGTTTCATTTAATTTTCTTTGAACATTGGGAAAAGAACAAAAATAATTTGCTTGAAATAATACAATACTATTCAAAATATGATTCTCTTTTGTTTTTTTTATTTTTTCACAACTAAAAAGGTAAAGCAGAGTTGAACACTTCAGGAAAAAACCCGCAACTATGTAATATTAATCTAGAAGAGAATAGCTATGAATATTTACAGTTCGTTCAAACAATTATTTTTGCTAAATTGAATTATATAATCACTTACTTTAAGTGAAAAGTGGACAACCAGTGGAAAATCACAGAAAAACCCGCAACTTTGTAGCATTATTCTGAGAGAATATAGTTATAATTATTAACGAATTGTTTAAACAATTATTTTTGTCAAAATTAATTGAGTATTACCTTGCCTTAACTAAAACGTTGAAAATAAGTTGAAAAATTCAGAAAAAACCTTGACTTTCCAACCTTTCTCCAAGAGAAAGTTAGTAAAAGCAATAATAAATTCTTTAGGCAATTTAAATAAACATGTAATTATCAGTATAAAGTAGTATTTCATTTATCCGAAACAATCTGCTTTGAAAAACTGCAAAAAAATCATAATTACCGCCAAAAAACCGAAAACCCCTTTTTTTACTCATGGGTGTTTTTTGGGACCCTATAAAACAGACTCATGGGGCAGATATTTGAAAAGTAATATTTTATTCGCATTCTGTGACTTATTGTGAAGAGAAATGGTGAATTTCGAAATCGATTCATCTAATATTGAGAATTCTGAATAAAATTTACAAAAACGTCTTTTTTTTCTCATGAGAAATACGTATGAAATTTCATGTGGCTTGCGCCACCTCTAAATATCAGTTTTTTCCGAAAAAAATGCGTTTATTTTTTTGTGGATTCAACCAAATTTCCGAGCGTTTCGCATAAAAATTCGAGAAAAAAAATTTCTAATGTATTTTTGGACCACCCTAGTGTACCATCTTTACCCTAGTTTGCGACAACAAAGTTTTGAAATTTTGAGATACTTGAATCCTTAATCGAAGGTTTTCGCAATACAGTTGATTAGATTAACGAATGCTCATTAGTATAGAAGAAATGCGCGATCCAATTGCATCTCATGTAACGAATATATATCTATTTCAAAGGACTTCCTATTAATTTCTTCCTTTCCTTCCCATTTCTTCTCTTTCTCGTCTTCTTCACTGAATTCTACGACTTTTTTCCCTCGGTGTTATCCAACCATTGTGTCTGTGCAGTCTTTTCCATCTAGCTCTGGAGGTGATTGTGCCGCGAGCAATATGTTTTATTTATGCTGAGCATTCTTGTCTTCTCTCTGACTCTATAAAGTCTTTTTCAGTTAATAAGCAAAGAGCACTGCTTAGTGAGAAGTCCCAAACTTGCCTGCGGTCTCGAGATAATTTCACACAAAATGTTTCCCTCAGAACAAAGATAAAAAATAAATAAGAAAATAACATGCATATCTCATATCTTTTCGCATCCGATTATTAAGTTATAAAATAAATCGATCTGTGATACGTAACTTGCATTTCTTTTTGGAATTCGTAATTTACAATTTTGAGGATAATCTATTATGAGGAGGATAGTGTGGCGTAAAATGGGAGATTATTTCTTACTTATAGAGCCTCATGGAGAGCTTTTCAAGATCGATGTTGTTGAGGTCAATTTTTTTCCTGTGAGCTCATTAGTCAGATTTTGTTTTTATATAAAAACCGTGATGTACAAAGGCTTTGTGATGCTCTTCACCTGGAGCGATTGCTAGAGTATTGATCATCAACTCTTCTGGAAGCGGTGGTTTGAAACGAGTTATGCTGACCTCAAAATGTCTTGATGGTATAATAGTTATCATCATTCTTCTCCAAAAAAGTTATGCCCATGAAATTTAACCCAAAAAGTTGTTTGTGAAATTTATGAAAATATGATTGGAGTTTAATAAAATAGTGTATATCTTCAGAACAAAATTTTGATTTTCTAGTAATAAAAGTTGTCTCCTCATAGTACAGAATGAGGATATATGTGCACGTTCATAAAATGAATCGGTTTGCAACTCGGAGATTTTTCTGGTATAAAATCCGCAATTGAAACCAAAATAGAGGTAGCGTTGGAACAGCAAACATACTTCTTCGTTGAATTATGCTTATATCATGTTGAGAGATTAGGCTCAAGGAACTTCTTTTTTGTGTCCTAATTAATGTGTCATTGAGCATAATTCAGCAGAACAGATTTCTTAATACATCTTCATGCCTGCCAGAACTTTACATCAGAATACTGAAAATAATTTTATTTTCGAACGTTTACTTTTTTTCAGACTCTCAATCTGGAATATTAATTTTTTGCCACAATATGTGAATTTGTTAAGCAGCCTTCATCATATTTTATATCAAATGCACTGAAGTCGAGTATTGTTTTTTTATTATTACAAAATTTGAAAATAATAATAAATTGTTTAAACAATTGTTTATAGTAGAATAAATTAAATATCAACTCACTTCAAGTAAAAGTGGGCAAAAATGTGAAAATTACAGGAAGAACGGCAAGTTTCTATCATTAGTCAAAAGAAATATTATAAGCAATTATAATAAATTGTTTGAACAATTATTTTGTCTTCAACATGACTTAATCATAACTTTAATCTTATTGAAAAGTGATAAAAAAGTTGAAAATTTCAGGAAAAACCGCAACTATGTAGTGTTATTCTAGAAACAGACAGTTATTACCATTTACAATTTTTTTAAACAACTATTTTTGCTAAATTAAATTACATTACTTACTTACTTACTTTACTTACTTTGGGTGAAAAGTGGGCAAAAATGTTGAAAATTTCAGAAAAAACCACAACTTTGTAGAATTACTCTAAGAGAATATTATTATAATTGCTAAAAAATTTCGTAAACAATTTTTTTTGCTAATCTTCATTATTAATTACCTCGCTTTAACTGAAACGTTGAGAATAAGTTGAAAAATCCATAAAAAACCTTGAATTTCTAACCCTTTTCTAAGAGAAAATTGCTCAAAACAATAATTAATTCCTTACACAATCAAAATAAATATCTAGTTATCAGTTAAACGTAGAATTTCATGTGTTTGAAACAATCTGCGTTAAAAAACCGCAAAAACATCATAATTAGTGCCAAAAACTCGAAAAACTCATTTTTTCACTTATAGGCGTTTTTGGGACCCTATAAAACAGACTTTTGGGTGTGATATTTGAAAAGTAATATTTTATTCGCATTCTGTGAATAATTGTGAAGAAAAATGGTGAATTTTTAACTTGATTCACCTAATATTGAGAATCCTGAATAAAATTCATAAAAACGTCTTTTTTTCATGGGAAATACGTGTTAAAATTTATGAGGCTTGCGTCACTTCTAAATTTTTTGTTTTCAAAACAAAAAAATGCGTTTATTTTTTTGTGGATTTGAACAAATTTCCCGGCGTTTTTCATAAAAATTTGAACAAAAAATTTCTAATGCGTTTTCGGATGACCCTAATCTACAACCTCCTTCAAGTTATCGTGTGAACAAGAAAAGCGACATAAATTCACAAACATACATCTAGAGAACTACTTGAAACTTTATTTTAGATATTGATCAATCAAGAAACTTCTGAGTGAAATATTTTGAAGTTTTTGTTGCCTTAAAGCTTTCTTCACGAGGAAGCAAAAAGAAAAAAGTAGAGCAGTCGCGGGCTGCAGCGGCCTCCAGAATGGGAGGGAGGGAGAAAGAGAAAGAGAGGGGGGGCTGCGTTGGTACCATGCTATAGACATTTTGTGTCGCATTTTTCGTGACGGGGTGCTACCGTTTTCCCCGGTTAGGTCGCCTCGCTCAGGGTATATGTATACCCTCTCAAAAGAAGCAAAGCTTGAAAAAAATTAATGTTTTGTGAAAAATTTTTGCAATATTATTTTTCGAGAGCTGTTAAAATCTGTATTACGTTCTTATGATTCCTTTTTATAATTTTTTGATAAATAAAATATATGAAAAAGTTTCTAATGACAATATTCGTATAAAAAAATTTATAAACAAGGGGTTAATTATAGAGTTCTGATTTGATATAATAGTAATGTTTGCATCTAGGGTGTTGGCAAGAAGACAAACTTTCATAAACTGGAAGAGTTTTACCCTCTTTGGCAACACGGAAGAAGCTGATACGAGCGATAAATTAGTTCATCCTACTTCCTTTGGAAAGCAGACCGATTCTCTCGTATTGTTGAACCAACTGTAATTCATTACATTCTATGACTGGGAGACGTGAATGCATCCCCTTTACCAACTTCAACCTCTTCCTTCCAAACCAATTCCCCGCTTTCTGTCCGTGTCATTAACACCTTCGGAACTTGGTCTCTCGAATAGAATTTTACTCTTAATCGAAATTAATTAAAGTCTACTGAGAAAGATACTTTGAGGAAATTGTAATTCTACTTTGATTAATGGAGCGTTCACTACAACAAAAGCCCGAGAAAAATAGATCAACAATTCTCAGATGAAACGTTTTCGTCTCATTAGAATTCTAAACTCGTGTTTACCAATTTATTAGCTGGCACATTGCTCTTGACTTGTGGCTTACACATATCTGAATTATTCAAATCCTGCGCTCAAGGATACAAAGAACTATGAACCAAATGCAAATTTTCACTGATTTTTAAATTGGATTTCATAAATAACTTTGAAGGCTAAAAAGAAGTATGGCCTCTGCTATGTTCATTATATACGATAGACTAATAAGCATGTAGGAGACTAAGTGATCAATAGTTTCGAAATGCAATTATGTTTTAGAGTATACTGTATCACGAAAATAAATTTCACAAGAAAATATATAATTTATTTGATGTAACATAAATCTTAGAGGCAAAATAAGAAAAATTGTAACGAGAGGGGTTGAGAAGTGAGAAGAAGTTGAAGGCATGAAAGTTCCTAATAAGGTTCTCGCGAGAGTCACGGAAGTAAGAGTAGTGTAAGCGAGTGCGTCTTGCCTTATTTCTTCCTTTCCCTCTCATCATATTTTAGAAAGAGGGCTAACATGTAAAAGTCTACTGGGGGGATCCAACTTTCTTCAGTATTTATCAGGGGTTCTATGGAAGGTAAGTTAATATTCGTTATGAGGGAAATACTTGGCTAGCTGTGCTTTCAGAGGGGTGAAAAAATGAGCTGAAAAGTGAGTTGAAGTATATACCCTTGATTTAAAAAAATTGTCTTTCCACCAAGACCACCCAAGAAATATTACTCATTTGTAACCCAAAATAACCTTCACAAAATCCCAAATGGAAATATCGCTTTCTATACCGTTAGGTCAAATTAGAATCTGTCATAGAAAAGCACGAGTACAATTGAGTTGCTATAAAAAAATGAGCGGCCGCGAGATCGCCGACAGAAGCTTTTTGCTCTTTCGCGTTGAAAGAAAATCATAAATTTGATTGTTATTCCATAAATCGATTGGAAGAAAACAGCTATCCTCTCACTTTATTTTTTAATATATATATATATATAAATATTATCTATATACTAGCTGAAACCTGAAACAAGAACATAAATTGTTTGTATAGTATGTATGGAGATCAATGTAGAGATGAGTGGAGATGTTACATCTCTTGCGGATCAGAATAGAATGGGGCAGCAGTGCAGCGTGAAGCGGGCAGGCGAGGCTCGAACGTCCTTCGGGGCCGCTCGGCTTCTTCCGTCTGCCGAGGACTCCTTTGCACATTCCACTCACCACATGAACGCATCCGATGAACGAGTCGTGTGTCGAAAAATATGACGCAAAATGTGTCTCTTACTCTCGTGACGGGGTGTCCCGTTTTCCCAGTTCGGTCGCCTCGCTCAGAGAATATGTATACCCTTCCAAAAGAAGCAAAACTTCAAAAAAACAGAAGAACATTTCTCAAACTTCAATGTATAATCGATATGGATTTGTTCTCACTGTGAACTTCCTGATATGCAGATACTTCCTCAGCATGAATCAAAGTTTTGCCACTATATACGAATATTGTAAAATAAATTTAACAAATTGTTCATAGTATTACGAAAACAGTGCAGAAAATAATAAATAATAATTTTTTAGAATAGTCTGATAGGTGAGATGCACCTACGAAAAAGGTCTATTAAGTAAAGTATTCAATGTGTTTCTGAAACTCATAAAACAACCCCATTCCCCCTTGTTTGGTAATAATAGATAAAGCAACAGAATTCATATTCCAGGCGTTTATTATTTTACACACGGGGATAGGAATAATAGCACAATTTGCAGAAGTGGTATGAATTTGAGTGTCACGTGACAGGGGAGATTCATAGCACGTGATGCAGGCGCTTTGTTACGCAAGCGATTCAACTGGATATTCGCATTTGAGAATAACACGCCGGAGAGGCGACATATTTGTTCCTCACGTAGTCTCGTTCCTGGATACCTTTGAGATTGAACGAAGTCACTCGAGTAGGGACCCAGTCGAGATCATTCTTGGTGCCGCTTTCCCGATCAATGTGAGGGTTCAAATTTCGTTGAATCCACGACGAAGGCACTTGAGAGCACCGATCGAGTGAAGGCACTTGAAGGATAATCATCGTGGTCGGTGTCGATGAGATCCAAACCATTCAATGAGAGTCAGTACGCAGGGTGATAATTATTCCCATGATACCACTCTGAACAGCAGGTTGTACTGGAGAGAAAGAGGGATGGGCGTATATATAGAAAGCCAGATAGAAGGAGCGAGAGGGACTCATAGAGCGAGAGAGAACAGCCCTTTGAAAGCAGAGCCCTACTGATTGTCAGAAAGCAGTGCTTCGGACTGATCCATGGGACGCTTACGGTTTAATTGAGTTTGCGGAGCATCCGGATGCTGTGTATAAGATGGATTTCCACAGAGAAATTTAGAGATAATCTTCTAGGCCGGGAGCTGAGTCATGACTGCAAATAAATCATATTCATTTCTCCAGGGATAGTGGAATTGATCAAAAGTCACCGTTGCCGGATATATACTGACTGGATTGTAGACTGTCAAAGTCTTGTAGAAAAAAATTGTTTCGATGCATCTGGTTTCCTATTTTGATCGTCTCATTGATCAATATGTTCATTTTTATACATTCACGTGTAGTTGATCTGTCCTTTCTAAAAAGAAATATCGCCAAATGAGGGACGCCGGTTCGAGTGAAAGTTGCGGAGATTTGATCTGGATTGCGTCTAACTCCGTCGCTGCTGATGAGGTACCCTAGGTATGTAATTTCAGTGTTAAGGAAATCGCATTTTTCTGGTTGTAGTCTAAGCTTCGCTTCTCTTAGTCATTTCAAAAGTCTCCGAACCTTTTTGTCATGTTCCTCTAGAGTTCAGGACGTCGTCCATAAGGTGCTGAAAGGTCGCAGGAACATTTTTTATACCCATTGGCATTCGCAAGTATTCTAAATGCCCCCTTCGAGTCGAAAAAGCGCTTTCAGCCCCGTCGTCTGGATGAGCTCAATTTCAGGGTATCCACTCGCTAGGTCAAGTACAGTAAAATAGCGTGCTCGTCCTAGTTGGTCAAGTATTTCGGTGATATTTGGTAAAGGGTAGGAAGCGCCAATCACCTTTTTATTGAGGACTCTGTAATCTATAACGATCCGATATTTCTTTATTCCCGATTCATCCATATTTTTGAGAACTATCATTAGTGGTGCATTGTAAGGTGATTTCGAGGGACGGATAATGCCATCTTGCATCGGGATTTGACATTGAACCTTGTTAGTGATTTTCAACGTATTTCATCCTGAAGAACACTAATTGAATCGACGCATAAGAATATAGAACTTAAATATTCGAAAACTTCTCTACTACAAAAAAATGTAAAAAATGGATATCAGCAAGCGCAGTGAAAAGAATAAAGTTATGGGAAAGTAGCTGATAAGGATAAAAATGCGCATGTGTCGATAAATAATCGCCTTTTCTCTTCTGGCACACAATAGGCTTCTCTGCGACGGCTGGTCGCGCCAGCGGGTCATCGAGCCAAGATAATGAAACATGCAAATGAAAATGAGGCACTGCTGTGTCAGATAATATTATGATTGTCCACAGGAAAGAGGGAGCTTTCCCCCTGCCTTCGTTTTACTGCAGTGTTCATCGGTACTATGTTCTGAAGTATTCCAGTGTTTTAAACAACCCTCGCCCTGATGCACTGCTTTCATCACCTACCCCCCCCCTTCCTTCTCCTGCGCCACCCACTTCATCTATGTATCCTTCAACCCTCTTTTGCTCACTTTTCCGAGTACCATTCCGTAGCCAGTGTGCAGTATAAACGAAATTTTAATGCCAAATTAGCATTGCGGAAGAAAGCTGAGAGTGGAGTACTTTATGCAAAAGAGGAAAGTGATAGTGAATACAGACAAGCAAATTTTATGCTCCTTAATTTCATGTGATTATATATTATTAATGATAATATTACTAGTTCGATAGTTGAGGACTACTGATTGCTTAAAAAGCATACGAATTTACACAGAAATGTATATAATTATTAGGAGAAGGTGATACAAATGAGAAATATAAAAACTGGAGAAGTTCAATGAAGTACCACCTGTTTACACAACAGTACGAACCTGATACATTATGAATCATTCATTCAGCATCCATGATTCTATATGAAAGAAAATTGACATGATGAATTCACTACATAATAATAACAAAATTTTCTAAACAATTAGCCAATATTTTCACTGAACCGCTTGGATAAAAGAAACTTGCGATTTTTTTACTATTCTATGAATGATAAACAATTTGAGGTTTAATAATTTTTATTCTTATTATACTTTATTATTATTATAAATATTTATCAGCATTCGGAACTCGAAAGTTCATTGCCTCATCTACCCGAGACCGCCACGCGTCTCTATCCTGTGCATC
>WSXT02133446.1:0-10648 GCA_011762715.2 Neuroterus valhalla
TTACGAAATCATACATTCCATAAAATCTGGACTACTTTCTCTTGCCAGCTTCTTTGACCTTTTATTCCTCTCATACACTCTTCCCATAAATACTGCTATGTTTTCTTCCTTCATCCAATACTCTTGCCCCCTCCAACCCCTTCATATAGTCCTTACCCAATCATACCTCCCATGCAATCTTTACTACTTTCTTTCACCAGCTTCTTTGATCTTTGATTCATCTTATACATTCTTTCCGGACACACTCCTATGTTTTCTTCCTTCATCCAATACTCTTGCCCCCTCCAACTCCTTCATATAGTCCTCACCCATTCATACCTTCCATAAAATTTTTGCTACTTTCTTTTTCCAGCTTCTTCTATTTTTGATTCATCTCATATATTCTTCCCACATACACACCTATGTTTTCTTTCTTATTTACATATTGCCCACTTTCTTTTCTTCCTCGTTCGCCAATACATCGCTTCCCTGACCTCGTTGCCTTATCTCATCTTGACATTTTTATCCATCTTTTACCTCCCCATTTCTTTCCTATATACTGAGGTATCATTCTCTTCTAATTATCCTAAAACTTTTATCATACTGTCACTCTTAATCATCTCTCATCTTTTCATTACTTATTCTCCCTGCCTTTCTCCTCAAGTTCTTCGTAGTTTAGAATGATTCCATCTCATACATGTTCATCCGTAGATAACTTTCCTCTCTTTTCTGCCCGTTTCATTGATGCTATTAGCCTCCTACTCCCTTTTACCACCTCCCTGACACTCTTTCTCGCTAGCTCTCCTCCCTTTTCCCCTCTTAGCTTCTTTTTGAATTTGTATGGCATCCCTCCCATCCTTTTCCTTCTGTTGTCATTTTCCTGCTCATATCCTAATACAAGCCACACTACCATATCAAATAACTACATTTTATTCTTTCAATTTCTTTTAACCTTCTCTTTCCTTTCCTCTATATCTGTCTTACTGACCCTGCTGCTTTTTCATTCTTCCACTTGTAAGGCCTCTTTGAATTATCATTTATCTCCCTTCCTTCGCCTTCTTCAGTATTGTTACCATCACTCCTTGTTTTCATAAATCTGGTGGTTCCTCTCCTCTCGATATATTATTATTACATATTATCACATATTATTACATATTATTCATGTTTCAACTTTTTTCATTAATCTCATATTCCTATACTTTACCTCATTCCCAATAATAAAAGATGAGAAGGTGATGAAATAAACTTTTCTGATTATGTGCTTGGGAAAATAAACGTAAACACTTCGGTTCTGTTTTGAACTCTTTATTTCACTTCGAGCCCCTGTATGTAGTGCGCGCATACAGTCCCTTGCAGGCCGAAGTCTGCTCGCCTACACTCAACAAAAGGCTACTGGCCTTCCCACATATTATCGTTCCTACACCTTGATTATTCCTTCCCTTGTTATAACCTCTTCCTCATCACTTTCCCCTCACTCTTTTTCTCAAGTGTAACAAATCTTCAGAATAGTTTCTTAATTCTACCATCTGAATATTCTTGTGTACCCTTCTACTTTTTCTCCTCATCTCTATTGACTACTTTCCAAAGCTCTCCTTCTGTCCTAGTCACGCGGCTCAGTATTTTCTCCGTTTTCCTTCTACAATTTTCTCCACTACATTTCCATTTCCTACATTTTCCTAATCCTTTTCTCACTTTTTCCTTTTTTTCTTTATTCCCCATTCCATCCATCTCTAACCTATCTCTTTATAATCCAGCTTCTTCATTCCCTGTGCCGTCTGATAATCTATTATCTACTATCCAGGAAATCCCTAAAGCCTCCATACCTTCTTTCCTACTTCTTTCAGCTTGGCCCTAATAATTAGTGTATCAAAAATCCATGCTTCATTCTGTACACCATCCAAGCCTGCTGCCTTCTACCTTCCTAATTTTCTTATTTGTAAAACTCTATCTCCTCGTCACTTAACTATCTCCCTCCTTTCTCTCTTCTTCTTCTTCTCTCAACTCTTCTCTTCCATTGGCCTGAGCCCTAAAATGTTCTTCGAAAAACTCTCTCCATTCCTCAATACTGGTCTATTCAAATATCCCCTCCCTATGCTTCCTAGACATATTTATTATCTTACACGCGTCCACCGTGGTCTTAAGACCCCTCAATTCCTTTTCCAGATCCTTCTTTCTTTCTTGCTCTTTTTTTCACACATCAACCTAAACTCCTTCCTCATATCCATGTACTCCTCTCTCTTCGCCGCTCCCTCATTCCACTTCTTGTACTTCCTTTTGAACCTTCCTTTCAGCTTCTCACATTACTTATTCCACCATGGTTTCACCATTCCTTTTTCCCCCTTCCTTGAGCTTTTCTATTGCACACACCTCGTCAACTTCACTTTAAGATCCCACTATATCTCCTTCATCGACTCCCTTCAGAATTTACTCCCACAGCTGCTTCTGGTACTTTTTTTTAGCTTTTTTCGTCTATAAACTTCTTCTCCTTGCCTTCTCATTGCCCTTTCGTCCTTTACACAAGATAAAAGGATGATGGTCCAATTCTTTCCTTTCTTATACTGCTAATCTCTCCCTCTCCTCTCAACCATGCATATTCATGACCGTATGGTCTATCGCCGATGCTACCACCTTATTCACATACGCGTACTCTCCCTCTCCGTTCCCTGTTACCATACCATTCCAATCCTACCATCCTCTCCCCCCTCTCGCCTATCACATCCTCCGCCCTCCTTTTGATACTTTCCTTCTCATTTCTATTGTACATGGTCACAAAATTGCACGTCACTTCTCCTATCTTCAGAGCCCTCACTTGCACCCCTTGGTAGCCCTGAATCTATTCTACATCAGTCCTTGCCCTCCACCTTCGTTTCTATGAGCCCCACCACATCACATCCTTGCCGAAACTTCCAGAAGTCCTCAACTTTCTTTTTCACCCGTTCCACATTCCGAAGTAGCACCTTTACCACTCAGGAATCCTGCTGCCCTTCCCCCTATTTTCTACGAAACAAGTCCCCATTCTTCTAGCTCCCCTTTCTCCGAATCCCATACCCAGATTGTATCTTAAATTTTTATTTTCTTCTGCCCTTCCTTCGCCGCTTCTCCTTCCCTCCTATTTTTCTAGTTCTATCATTCAGCGTTCTCTGAATAGCATTCTCTCTTCGTGTGAGGTCATCATCAATGTAAACCTTCTCATCCTTTATGCGGCTTTTGCTCTGCTTCACCCCCAACTTATGTTTCCAGCTCTCTCCTTTCACAAACCCTACTTCACACCCCTTTTTCCCCTTAAGCTTTGATTTCCCCGTTTTGCCCTGAAATTTTTCTACGCTCTGAGGCATCGCTTCCACTCTCTCCTGCTGATTTTCACTCCTCAACCTCAGCCTCCTTATCACGATATTTTTCCTTTAATCCTTTTTTTGTCTCCTTTCCATTCCCAGTTCCATCGCCCTCATCCCTTACCTTGCCACAACTTCCTCCCCTTCGTTCCTAAGCCATTCCTCTTTTCCTTCAATGATGCTCTCAACTTTTTCTCTGATACCTTTCTGCTCTCCCTTCCTGGCTGACACTGCCACTGCCTCTCATCCTTCTGATTTTCCTCTAAGATCTTTCGTCTCCTTTTCCCATTTCTCTTCCGTAGTCCTCACGTTCTCCCACATACTCCTTACTTCCTGACTCATCCCCCTGATGTCTGATATCGAAATCCCCAGGGTATCGTAGTTAAACTGCCCCTCAATTTTTTTGAGTGACCTACACGTTCTGTCGCTCTTCTTGAATGGACTTTTCACAACGCTTCTCCCCAGACTATCTTGATTGTCTCTCTTTCTCTTTTGAAGCAAGAGGTCGTCACCTTCACTTGTGCTAGACATCGCATCACTTGCTTTCATGTTTCCCTCGCTTATTCCTCGCACATCGATGAACACCGAGTCACGTGGTATGCAGAGACTTTAGTCCTACTGCAATCAACAGGTATCTGATTTCTTTCTCTCCATACTATTCTTCTCAAAAATCTCATACACCTTTCTTCTCTCCCCGTGACTCCTTCTTACTTTATCCTTATGCAGACCATTTTTTCGAAACAAAATTTTCCTCCCATCCTCCATCTCTCTATCTCCTCGCTTGTTCTCCTTCCCCCAACAACACTCCCTCATCAGCCTTCTTCCCCGCCTTTTCCAGGAATTTTTACCTCCTGCACCGCCTTGCCGTCCCTTCCCACTTCCGATCCCCTCCCTTATTCTTCCCTCCTTCCTCTCCTAGACACCAAAGCCTTGAACTGTCCTGCATACAACTTCAACCGACACCTATTCAGCTACCTTCTCCTTTCCATTCCCAACTCCATCGCCGTTATCTTTTTCCTCCCCACAACTTTCTCCAATTCGGTACTTTAACATCCTGCTTTTCCTTCAATTATGTTCTCAACATTTTTTCAGATACTCTATTGCTCTCCCTTTATCCTGCCACTATCTTCTAAAACTAACCCAGCCTCAACCTCCTCGAATCTTTTATCTGCCCTTCCCTTCCACACCCTGAAAACCCCTTTCATCTGTTCCATCCCATCTTCTTTTTTCTTCCTGGCCAACACTGCTACTGTCTCTTATCCTTCTACTTTCTCCCTCAGATGTTTTATCTCTTTTTCCCATTTCTCTTTCCTAGGCCTCAGGTCCCCCCTCATACCCCTTACATCCTGACTCATCTCACTGATTTCTGATATCGAAATCCCCAGTGCATAACCGTTAAACAACCCTGCAACTTTTTGGGGTGAACTACGCGTTCTGTAGCTCTTCTTAAATGGACTTTCTACCACGCTTTTCCCCGGACTATCTTGATTGTCTCTCTTTCTCTTTTGAAGCAAGAGGCCGTCACCTTCACTTGCGCTAGACATTGTATTACTTACCTATTCATTTTCCTCGCTTATCTGCTTATCTTTTTCCCTTACTCCGTGCACCGCTTGAAACTGAACCTCTTTATCTCCTACCATACGCTGAACTTGCATGCTCCCCTTACCCTCTCAATCTCTTAAATACTAATCCGCCTGCCTTGTTGACAAGCTTACCTTGTTTTCTCTTTTGACCTCAACCGAGCCTCCTCTATCAACAATTTTTAAGAAATTTTTTATTTTATGATAAAAAATGTAGTTTTTCGTTAAAAAATCATATTCTCAGATTAGAGATCCATTTTTTCGTAGGTGATTCATCCTTCATGCTCAAAAACTCGACCACTTTTTGAAGTTATATATTTTTTCAAATTTGTTCTCCTGGTGAAACAATAATATTTTTGATAAAAAAATTCTCTCAAACTAAAATTTCGCTATTAAGTATGGAGCTGGACCACATTTTTAGAATGAATTTTTTTAAGATAAACCTCTTCAGTCAAAAATATACTTATTTTGTTAAAATCTCACTCTTCATTGATAAAAAATTTAATTCTTTAGAAAAATTTGATCACTCCATTTCTGGTCAAGAGTTTATGCTTTATGAATTAGAATTCCACTCTCTGGTAGAAGATGAATACATATTTTCGTGGATTGCTTTTTTTCGATAAATATTCTTGTTCATTAGAAATTCATCTCTTGGGTTGAAGATTCAACTACGTAGTTGAAATTTCCTTTGCGTTGAATTTATCTGGTTTCAAATAATGTTTTCCTCGTTTAATTCAAATTTCCTGAATTGAAAATTTTATTTTGATTTTTTTTCAAAGTCATTTTTAGGCGTAAAAGAGCATTTTCTTAGAAATTTCTATAATTTCGAGTTTTGTTGCGTGCACATCTAAAACAGGATGGTTCTGGCCGAACAAGCTGCCCATTATTATCACGAGATGTATCCCCTCGGGCAGCAGTCTCCGGTAACACGATAGTAATTACTGGCTAGGCATAATTAGTGAAGCATAATTAGAGTAGTACAAAAGATGAATGATATCGTCTGTCGCTCGTTAGTACACAGTTTTGCTGTCCATACACGTCCCTTGTCTCAAAGCGCGAAGCGCTTTTAATTATATCTATCGGATATCTTCGCGCTATTCTTGTACAACAACGATCTTTATGGTGGTCTAAAAATAATCCTTAAACCCTTACTGAATCACATGATAGCTAATTTTCTCTCCTATGCATTCACGTTTTGACCTTTGACCTCTTACTTTAATTTCTGAGATTTGATTTGGCCTTACACCCTCCATTTCCGACTTATTATATTTACTCCACCCCTGACATCTGACTTATTACCTTCGCCTCTCGGCCTTGACTTTTCGTGTTGACCTCTGAACTTCAACCTTTAGAAAATGAATTTCCGTCTCTTCGCATCCCCTTCTTGACTTAAAACCTTCGACCTCTCTTTTCTTTACTTCCCATATGTGACACCTCACTTCCAAATTCTGATACCAGACCTTACAGGTAAATCCTGTGACCTGTGACTTCTTTTTTTCGAACTCTGACCTTCCACGTTTGATCTCTGACATATTAATTATGCCATATGACTTTTTTATTTTAAAACCAGTCCTCTTAACCTTATATCAGACCTCTGTCTCTCTATGATTTTCTCCCTACTTTCAACTTTTGATGTTGAATCCTAACCTTTGACCTGTTATACATAATATTGAATATCTTAATTTCAATTTCTAACTTCAAACTCCGAACTATTATAGTTCACCTTGAACTTTCCGTATTCAAATATGACCTTTGATTCACGACTTTCGAATTTCAATCCCTAACTTATAACTTTTACCTCCTTTTTCTAACTCTCAACTTTTGACCTGTCATTTTTTTCCTCGCCCTGTGATATTTCTACAATAATAAACTACCTTTTGACTTCAAATATTGACCCTCAATCTTTGAGGCATAGCCTCTGATATCATATTCAAACTCTGATATTTTCCTTTGGCCTCTGATTTTCCATATATTTCCTTAAATTTGACCAGGATCAGCCTGTAATTTACCAAGCAGCTTAGTGAAATTCCTTCTGAATAATTTTAGCTGACATTATATTTCTGTGTGATTTCCGTTTCCTATTCCTTTAATTTCTTTTCTACCTCAATCTTTCATTTCCACATCACTCATTCATTGTTTCTCATTTGCTCCTCTAGCTCCCTCCAATCCGCTCATCCACTTCTCTTCCTGTCCTTCCTTGATGAAATCCTTTCCACATTCTCTTACCAGCTTCCTCTACCCCACATTCCTCTCATACATCCATCCTATGCATGTTCCCTTGTTTCTTCTTTCTATTCACATATTCCGCACTTTCTTTACTCCTTTTATTCTGAACATATATCGCTTCCCTTACCTCATTTACCAATCTGATTCTTGCTATTCTTGTTCATCTCCTCTTCCTCATCCCTTTTCTGCACACTTTGGTAGTTCACCCTTTCTTATTATCTTATACTATTTATTACATTTTGACTCCTCAATCTTTCCCATGTGTCTACCAATTGCCTTTCCTAATCTTTTTCCTGTACTTCTTCAAAGTTTACACCAATTTCATCTGCCATGTCTCTGTCCCTGAAGAAGTCCCTTCTTTCATTTTCCACCTTCTTTGAATCGAACGCCCTCCTTCTTCTTCCTTCTACTTCATTTGAACATTCTTTCGCTAACTCACTCTCCTTCCCCCTTCCTCACTATACCTCAACAATTCAACATTCCTCAACAAGAAACCTAGTTTTTACCCATATAATTATATTTTCTATCAAATTGTTGAATTTCTGAGCCAAAAAGACGAATTCTGAAGAAAATAGTTGAAACCTTAACTGAAAAAAAATAATATTTGACCAAACAGATGCATTTCAAACCAAAAAGAATTAATTCCTAATCAAAGAGAAAACCTCCCTACTAAAAATATGATTTACCAAAAAAAAAAAGAATTTTCAAACAAATAGAAGAATCTTCAACAGAAAACAAACTTTTCCAAAAAATAGTTCAATCCTGAACCGAAACAAATCAATTTCCTATCAAAAAAGACAAATTTTTAATCAAATTAATTGATTTTCGACCTAATAATTAGAATTTTTAAGGAATTAAACAAATTCTCAGCCAATGAAATGAATCTTCGGCCAAAGATATACAATTGTGTCAACGAAATGATTTAATCCTGAAGCATAACAAATTGATTTTCAACCTAACAGTTGCATTTTCTACCAAAAAGAAGCATCTATTTTCAACCAAGAAGATTAACTGCTTAATAAAAAGACGATTTTCTATGCAAATACATGAATTTTCAACCAAAATCACGAATTTTGAAACAAATAGATGAATTTAAAGATTGAACGATATTTTCTGAGCTAGATAGTTAAATTTCCGATAAAAATATTATTTCTTCACTAAAAATGGAACAAATTTCCAAAAAAATGTTTGGATCCTCAACCAAAATAACTCGACTTGCAACTGAATTGTTGCATTTTTTACCAGAAAGAATTATTTTTCAACCAAGGATGTAAGCTTTTATTAGAGAAACGATTTTTAACAAGATAATATAATTTTCTCCAGAAAAGATTAATTTTCCATAGAAAATTTAAAAAATACAAATTCTTAACTAGAAATAGAGCATCAAAATTTTAATTGAAAAAATCTATTCTCAAATCAGATAAAAATTAAATTTCAACAAAATAGTTAAATACTCAATGAAGTTTTGAGTGTAATGATGAATCTTCAGATAAAAAAAAATTTATTTGTTAACATATGACTGTAACATAAGGGTGGTCCAGTAAATTTTTTTTCGAATTTTCATGCAAAACGCCCGGAAATTTGTTCAAATCCACAAAAAAATAAATGCACATTTTTTGTTTTGGAAAAAAAAAATATTTAGAGGTGCCGCAAGCCCCGTGAAGTTTAACACGTATTTCCCATAAGAAAAAGATACGTTTTTGTAAGTTTTATTCAGAAATCTCAATATTGGATGAATCGAGTTCGAAATGCCCCATTTTTCTTCACAATTGGTCACAGAATGCGAATAAAATACTAATTTTCAAACATCACCCCCATAAGTCGGTTTTGTAGGGTCCCAAAAAAACCCCATAAGTGAAAAAATGTGTTTTTCGAGTTTTTGGCTCTAATTATGATTTTTTTTGCGATTTTTTTAACGCAGATTGTTTCGAATAAATGAAATACTACTTTATACTGATAATTAGATGTTTATTCAAATTGGTTAAACAATTTATCATTGTTTTTAACAACTTTCTTTCGGAAAAGGGTTAGAAAGTTAAGGTTTTTTCTGAATTTTTCAACTTATTTTCAACGTTTCAGTTAGAGCGAGTTGAAAATCAATTAGAGTTAACGAGAAAAATTGTTTAAACAATTTGTTCTTATTCATAACAATATTCTTTTAGAATATTGCTACAAAGTTGCGGTTTTTTCTTAAATTTACAATTTCTTGTCCACTTTTCACTTGGAATGGGTGATATTTAATTTAATTCAACAAAGAAAATTGTTTGAACAAATCGTGAATGTTTATAGCTATCATTTTCTAGAATAATACTGCATAGTACTCAAAACAATACAATACTATTTAAAATATGATTCTCTCTAATGTTTATTTATTGTTTATTCACAACTAAAAAGGTAGAGCAAAGTTAAACATTTCAGAAAAACCACAAATTTCTAGCACCTATCTAAGAGAAAATGGTTTTAAACAATAATAAATTGTTTAAATAAGCATTTTTGTGAACAGCATTGATTATTACCTCACTAAAAGTGAAAAGTTGATAAAGCGCTCAATAGTTTCGAAAAAAATCGCAACTTTTTAGCACTAGTCTAAGAGAAAATAGATATTAACAATATTAATTCGTTTCAACAATTATTTTTGTTAAATTAAATAAAATATTAACTCACTTCGAGTGGAAAGTGGGCAAAAAGTTTGAAATTCAGAAAAAACCGCAAGTTCCTATCATCAAGCAAAGGAAATATTATCAGCAATGATAATAAATTTTTTAAATAATTTGTTTTTAACATTAAATTATCAGTACTCTACTCTAATTGAAAAGTGATAAGAAGTTAAAATTTTTTTGAAAAAACCGCAACTATGTAGTATTGATCTAGAAGGAGATAGCTTGAAACATTCAAAATTTGTTTAAACAATTTTTTTTTTTGTTGAATTAAAATGAATATCAACCACTTTAAGTGAAAAGTGGACAAAAAATTGTAAATTTTAGAAAAAACCGCAATTTCGTAGCATTATTCTAAGAGAATATTTTTATGAATAATAACAAATTGTCTAAACAATTTTTTTTGTTAACTTTAATTGATTGTTAACTCGCTCTAATTAAAACGTTGGAAATAGTTTGAAAAATTCAGAAAAAACCTTAACTTTCTAACCCGTTTCTAAGAGAAAGTTGCTAAAAACAATATTAAATTGTTTAAAACATTTCAATAAACATCTAATTATCAGTATAAAGTAGTATTTCATTTATTCGAAACAATCTGCGTTAAAAAAATCGCAAAAAATCATAATTAGAGCCAAAAACTCGAAAAACCCATTTTTTCACTTAGAGGGGTTTTTTGGGACCCTACAAAACAGACTTATGGGGGTGATATTTGAAAAGTAATATTTTATCCGCATTCTGTAACCAATTGTGAAGAGAAATGGGGCATTTCGAACTCGATTCATCCAATATTGAGATTTCTGAATTAAATTTACAAAAACTTCTTTTTTTATTATGGGATATACGTGTTAAACTTCACGCGTCTTGAGGCACCTCT
>WSXT02133457.1:0-10648 GCA_011762715.2 Neuroterus valhalla
TTACAACTAACAATTCACCAGTGTAAGAGAATTTTCCCCTCAGCGAAAGCCTATCCTTGATGAAGCACCTTAAGACGCTCGGTGACTTTGGGCTTTGTCCGGTAAAAAAGAATTTGACAGATTTTAAGATTTTCCGTGATCTATTCTTCCTTGCAAGTTACACAGTTTTCACTCATTTTTCCATATTATTATAAAAAATTATTTTTTAATAATCTAATAAATAAATTATTCTAATTTCAAATCAATTTAAATTATTTATTTAATTATTGAAGTCTCAAATTTAATTTACTCTTTAAAATAAACTGTAAAAAAAATTGATAATCCAAAAAGTAAATGATTAAATTATTCGAATTATATCAAAATTAGAATAATTCAATTTATTGGATTGATAAAAAAATGTTCAAAGAGTAAATTAAATTTTATAATGCAATAAATAATTAGATAATTCAAATTGATTTTAAATTGGAATGATTTAATTTAGTTGATTATCAAAAAATAATTTTTTATAATAATATGAAAAAATGAGTGAAAATTGTGTAAGTTGCAAGGAAGAATCGATCACGAAAAATCTTAAAATCTGTCAAATTATTTTTTACCTGACGAAGCTCGAAGTCGCCGAGCGTCTTTAAAGTGCAAACATCAGGCGGTACATGTGTTCCACGTTTTTCATGAACTTGGTCCAGACCCCAGAGTGAGCCTTCTAGAGAGAATCATTTTATTGCCTTATTGTACTAAAGTAACTAAAGGAAGAGCTTAGAGGGCGACCATGGGCTATTATGGAAATCGTGAATATTGATACTTTTTTTCTCGATATTTTTTGCAGCACATGGTGTCCAAACTCCTCCTTTTTAGTAACATTTTGCCGAAAGGGTAGAATACAACGGTTTCAGGAGCTTTGATTGGCTTAATGTTATTATTAACTTTCTCTTGATCTAATCATCATAGGTGGTATAATTCGCATGGGACGGTTTTGTATAAATATGAACTGAACTTGCGCAACAAAAAAAGATCTGCAAATTTGGTAAAATTAACTCTTTGAGAGGACAAGTATTCTTCGCTTCATTTATAAAAAAAACCATAGAATAAATTCATTTTAATCAGGAAAAATAACTTTAAGAATGAAATAATTAAATTTTTAAAAAATTGACTAAGGCTAACACAGAAGATTGATTTTCTTGAAAAACTACACAACATGTGGAAAAATTAGGCAACTAAACTTCTCTACCGCTTTGGACAAATTTTGATCGAGTGCGCAGAACGAGACACCGATGAGAATGTATTCGTTAAAGCCAGAAAAGCTTTCACAAAAGAGAATCCACACTCATTAAATGAAGGTAGTAGACATTTCGCTTGTTAGTTCACAAGCTCTATATAAAATTGTAGGGAGGTACAAAGGCCGAGCGCGTAGCGCGAGTTGAATTCAGAACCCCCTAAGCCCTAGGCGCGCTCAAACTTGCGAGCGAAGCGAGCCGCGCGCATTCTCCGGCAAACCAAAAATGTTTGGTATTTTTGACGAGATGAACGTTTCGGAAACGTTTTGAAAACGTTGGAAACTTCTGCTGATTTTTGAGACTCGTTAGAATAAAACTTTTCAAACACGTTTCACAAACGTTCTCAAAACGTTCGTCCAATAAAATTTATCCGATAGATGGCGTGATCTTTCTCGCAAGGGGCAGAAAACTATGGTGATTACTATATGTGCGACTTTCAAACATATGTTTTCTAAGGAAAAACGCGGAAAAGTTATCATCAGAAATTAGGGTATGGTCTAAATACCATTAGAAATATATATCAGCAATACAAAATTTTATGTTTTTTGATCAAACGTTCTTGGAATCTTCTTGAAACGGTCCGCAAACGTTTGAAAAAACGTTTCACGAACTTTGGATAAACATTTTTGAAACGTTTGATGAATGTTTTACAAGTTTCAGAGACGTTTGGGATATAAATCTGCTCTAATTTTGCTTAGTCTAATGTTTCCCGAACGTTTATCAAAAAATTCATTCAATCAAAGTATAAAAATGTGCGGGAATATCCGACGTTTTAAGAACGTTTTTTTACAAAAATTCACAAAAGTTTCAACGTTCGCCAGCAAACGTTTTCAAAACTTTTGCAAGACGTTCTGTGTTATCCGGGAAATGCCTGCAGGAATACGGATAGATCTTCACCTTAATTTTGACAGTATTTTAGGAAATTCTATACAATTTTTCTGCATTCGGTTGTAACATGAATTTTATGACACACCTCACATATTATGTATTGAAATTGTGAGAAACGTTGATATAGTAACTTCATCAAGAATTTTTTCTTGTTTAACGTGTTTAAGACATGTGAATATCGTGGAACATGTATACAGTATAAATGTAAGTCATGGAAATGTACTTAATTCAGAAATCTCAAAAATCTATCAATATTTTTGAGTGAGGTTAGGAATTAACAGCCGGTCCTTAAAACCTTCTTTGGCATGTAGCGCTTTTTACGTAGAGTTTACTGCAATAATTGCACATATAAATAACTTCATTTGCTTCGGTTACTGATTCTTGAAAGAATTTCCATAAGAAACTGTTTTCCTTTGGCATTTTGAATGTAAATAATCGATTTGAAGATGTAAAATCACAGAAGTTGTGCTATGTGGTGCATGCTGCGTATTCTAACTTCAAACTCGCCCCTTTCTCATTTGTTTCTTATACTACTCAACGCTACCAATTCTTAATAATTTTGAAAATATTCTCTAAGTTTCTAAAAATCATCAAAGGGCGAGTTCAAAACAATTTGGACTTGAGCGTCAACAGTTGTGAAAAACATAAATACTCGTAAATTTTCGACGAAAAAATCGGCCGAGAAGTTACCGGTAACTTACCAGTGAGTGACCGGGCGTTCCTGACGTAAGTTACCGCCTTTAGAACTCTGTGATGCCGTGTTTGGATCAGTTTGGTAGTAATGATGTTCAGATTTTTTCGTATTCCCATATATAACATCTGTATTTCCACATCATTCTGTTAAATAAGAGCATTGACAAAGATGTTTGGTAGTCCTAATTGTATCCGTATACTCTAATATGACCTATTGACTATGAGCCTTTAAATGTTGAGATGAATCAGAATCCGATCTAGAAGAACCAGTCTATATTATCTTCATCAACAAAACATCCGGTTGAGTTGGAATGCAAACAAGACAGGTTGATAATTTTAATTTTATCTCTTCTCCCTCACAAATTCTACTGACCCTTAGCCTCACAGTGTTCGAACCAATCCAAATCCGATATGAAAAAATTATTTATAAAAAATTCATCGCTGAATTGTCTAGTTGAGTTTGGATCTCAATAAAGCAGTTCGGCAATCCTAATTTAAGTATACCCTATCACCCTTACATGTCCCACTAACAATGATCATCAAAGTCCCAAAATCGATCAGAATCTTATCCCAAAGAACCCATTTATAACACCTCTAATCCTACATAGGCCGGATCAGTTAGGGTGTTAACGAAGTAGTTTGGTAATGAGGTGTGACACGAAGGTGGTATGTAGTCGTTGCTGGAGGGCTGCTTCAGACACCCCATACAGTCTGATGGGGTTCGACAGGGTGAGTTCCCTGATTTCTATTCTTTTCCGCGATACCCTTCGTACCGGCTAGCAAAGGGGTAGAAAACGCATGGTCGAAAGAGTCACGCCTGCGCCCTCCTCTCACCTACACAATCAAAAATCCAACCACCCCTGACACACAGACAATGAAGAATCTTTTGAAAGAGGAGTTGGATCGTGCACTGGAATGCGTTGCTTTCGTAACTCCTTTTTCCCCCTAGCACCTCACAGTTCAGCCTCACACTTTGGAAGGTTGCACAAGGCTTACAAGAAGCCCTCTAAGTTTGGAACGACTATTCCTTCACACTGTGCACTAGGGTGGTTCAAAAAAATTTTTTTCGAATTTTTATGCAAAACCTCCGGAAATTTGTTTGAATCAACAAAAAAACAAAAGGCATTTTTTTGGTTCGAAAAAAAAATATTAAGAGGTGCCGCGAACCCCGTGAAGTTTAACACGTATGTTCCATAAGAAAAAAATACGTTTTTGTAAATTTTATTCAGAAATCTAAATATTAGATGAATCGAGTTCAAAATTCACCATTTTTCTCCACACTTTTTCATAGAATGCGAATAAAATATTACTTTTCAAATATCACCACCATAAGTCTATTTAATAGGGTCCCGGAAAACCTTCATAAGTAGAAAAATGTGTTTTTCGAGTTTTGGGCGCTTATTATGATTTTTCTGCGGTTTTTCAACGTAGATTGTTTAAAATACATGAAACACTACTTTATACTAATAAAAAGGTGTTTATTAAAATTGTCTGAACAATTTATTATTGTTTTTAGCAACTTTCTCTTATAAAAGGGTTGGAAAGTCAAGGTTTTTTCTGAATTCTTCAACTTATTTCCAACGTTTCAGTTAGGGCGAGGTAATAATCAATTAAAGTTACCAAAAATAATTGTTTGAACAAGTTGTTATTATTCATGACAATATACTCTTAGAATAATGCTACAAAGTTGCGGCTTTTTCTGAAATTTACAATTTTTGTCCACTTTTCACTTGAGGTGGAAAATTATTTAATTTAATTTAGAAAAAACAATTGTCCAATCAAATTGTGAATGTTTATAGCTATGTTCTACTGGATTATTACTACATAGTTTCGGTTTTCTCCTGAAATTTCAAACTTTTTGTCACTTTGCAATTAGAGTGAAGTAAAAATTATTTCTTGTTAAAAAACAAATTATTTAAACGATTTATTATCATTGGTGAAGTAATAATTAATGCGAGTTAACAAAAATGCTTATTTAAACAATTTATTGTCATTTCTAATAATTTTTTCTTTGCTTGGTGATAGAAACATGCGTTTTTTCCTGAAATAAAAACTTTTTGCCCACTTTTCACTTGAAGTGAGTTTATATTTAATTTAAGTTGATAAAAATAATTGTTCAAACAAATTAATATCATTTTTACCTGTCTTCTCTTAGACTAGTGCTAAAAAGTTGCAGGTTGTTTCTAAACTATTAGGCTTTTTATCAACTTCTCACTTAGTGAGGTAATACTTAAAGCGAGTTAAGATACATGCTTATTTGTAGAATTCATTATTGTTCATGACCATTTTCTCTTAGATGAGTGCTAGAAAGTTGTGATTTTTCCGAAATGCTTAACCTTGCTCTACCCTTTAAGCTGTGAACAAATAATAAATAAACATTAGAGAGAATCATATTGTACGTAGTATTCAATTCTTTCAGGTAAAATATTCTTGTTTTTTTCCAATGTTAAGAAGAATAATTTTAAAAAAAGAGCTCTTATACAAAAGAGACGAAAAAGAAAGAATGGAATAATTAAAAGTAGATGGGAGGACTAGGTCTGTAAATGACTTGTAAAAGTTTTGTTTTTAATTACAACGAGAAATGTATTGCAAAGCGTAAAAAAATAATTTTTATTTGCAATTCCAAATTTTTATTTCACGCTTTACAACAAATTTCTCGTTGTAACTAAAAACAAAACTTTTACAAGTCATTTACAGACCTAATCCTTGCACCCACTTTTAATTATTTCATTCTTTCTTTTTGCCTCTTTTGTATGAGAGCTCTTCTGTTCCAATCATTTTTCTTAACTTCGAAAAGAGAACAAACTTAATTCACTCAAAAAAATATAATACTAGGTAAAAATGATTCTCTCTAATATTTATTTATTATTTGTTCACAGCTAAAAAGGTAAAGCCAGGTTAAACAATTCAGAAAAAAACCAAAACTTTCTAACACTTATCTAAGTGAGAAGTTGATAAATAGTTAATGTCCGCACAGTAAGAGATTGGGAGTAAATGTTGTTGCAGGTAGAATCTGAACATTATTAACTTTACCTTGACACTTTTAGGCCAACTATGTGGAGTACTTTTGACAGGTGCTTCTTCGAATGTACGCCATGGTCTTTGGAGTATAGATGGTGTATAAAACAAAGGCCTTCTTTTAGGTGTGAATATGCAAGCGGTTATCTTGGTCCCAAAAGCTGCATGCCAAGTAAGGATGAGAGTTATGTGAGAGTGTACCATTCAATCTCTTATAGGTTTCGGAACTGAGATGGTGACTTTATAAATACCACTCAATAGAGGACCCTCGGGCACTGATCTGTGTCATACCCTGAATAATAGATGACGTCACGAATGCGGGCCTGATCTATATTATACCTTGGATCCTGAATGACGTCATAAATTCGGGCTGAGTTGAAGGTGTAAATTGGAGTATGTTCTTGAGTCAGCTGGTTATGGTGATATGCCGATTCGGGACAGCGTGCAATATAAGGAATCAAAAAGAACCCGCGTTTTAACTTAAAAATACATGGGTATCTTCTTTTCAGGGTATAATACAGATTGGTGGTTTTAATATACACCACGTGAAAAGATCGTCTGCTTCGAATGCATGCAGGCTACCTGCATGTATAGAGTTGTGGCCTATTATTATACGGAGAATATAACTCCACGGCGTTGATCGATAAAGTTGTCAAAATAAAACTCCGTACCATCCCACCTGCATCGACCACGTAGGTGCATGCGGTAGTAGGTTGTCTCAGAATCCGTGGGATCTGGAGGGGATGAACTAATCTGAGTGATGGCACTGCGAACGGGACAGCTAACATTTGCATTGCTTTGCATGGAAAAAAGGGAGAAATCAATTAGGAACCTAATATTGTCCTTTGGAATTAGGCTTGAATATTTTTTTTGGTTATAAAATGAGTACAAATTATTAATAATTCTAGAAAATCTAAACAAATGCCGCTGAATATTATTAAAATTGGATATTTCGATTCGTATTTTGAGATTTGCTAGTTTATATTTTATTATCTTGATTATTATTTCATTTACTGTTATTATTCTATAACTATTAATTTTCAAAAGCTTATAAGGAATGTCGCGCGCGCTGCTAAATAATTTTTCGAGGTTACAATTTTTACGCGGCCCCCGCAACAAGAACTTTTTTATAATACTGTCAAAGTGAGAATTACCAATTTTGGTTTTTTGAGAAACGGATAAAGTGTTCATACTACATTAAGTTGAATTTTCACTGCGATCCAGGGCCTAGAAGTTATGAATAATCGAATTCGTTCGAATAATTGGTCATGAAAAAATGATAATTTTGCAAATATAATTCAGGGAAAATTTTCATTAGAAAGAAAAAATGCTGCACAACTGTCATTGACAATTTCATTCGATTATTGCACACAAGTCGTAATTTATCCATTTTTGTAATAAAGTTGCAAGAATCATTATTATTAAAAAGAAATTAAAACGGTGTGGTTTTTTGAAGAACGGTTCAAAATATTCTTTTGTAATGCTATTATTTACATATTTTTCCAATTGCTGTCACTTTAAAAAAAAACCCAAAAATCGCATGGGTACAGTTGACGTGGCCAGACTCTTCTGTCATTATGAAGGATTTTTTCAAGATAAACAAATTGTTACTTCAAATCAAGAAAAAATGATTAAAAAAACTATTTTAATCATACGAACAGGCGATGAATGGAAGGTTTTTTTTCCCGGAGCACTCATATTATTTTTCTAACCTCAAACTTTGAAAATTCTTATCGCAATTGTAAATAATCTTTTCAAATAAACGTTCCTTAAATTATAAAGACAATTACCACCCACACGCTTTAAATAAGCTAACCATGTATACACTTTGAAAATTACCTGAGACATGACAGTTCCATCTGGTCCTCGGACTTCAGACGTCCAAATTATATTATCTGGCCAAAAATACTTTTCGCAAACTGGGTTTTTATGTTTCAAAATAATATCGTCTCTTAAAATGCCCTTTGCGACAACGGAATTCATTTCGGATCCTTTGGTACTAGGAAAAAGTGACATTTTTGGCCGTCATAACCTGACTTGCAACCAGGAGCTATGTCATGGTACCCCATAATTTTCACCGTCTTGCAGTTATAAAGAGACCAACACTTTTAAAATGAATCACACTTTCACTAGGCTACTCTCTTTTTTGTCTATTTTTTATTATTAATCCCATGAAACGTGTTTCTAAATCACTTGATTGCATTTTCCATTGCAAAACAATACAAATGTTTGCTGTGCCGTTCGCAGCGCCATCACTCGGATTAGCTCGTCCTCTCCAGATCCTCCGGACGCTGAGAAAACCAAAGAAGTGGGGGCGATGCATAGGGTCCATGCAGTAGAGGTAGTACGCATACTACGTGTACTATAAACGTGAAAACCGAGGCTAGATTGTGATAAAATAAGCTTTTGATATTGCAAATAATAGTTTGAGTTTGTTTATAGACAGGCTAGGAAACGTGTACATAAATATTCTTCTTTTAGAGTGTTCTGAAGTGGGATGTGGAACCTGCAATTGTAAAGACCGTATACAGCCCACACAGGTGCTCATAAACCGTAAGTTAACAACTTATTCATCTAAGTCAACATGAAAAAGTACCTAAGACTGAGAAACACTTATGTAGAGAAGTTATTAGCGTTTCAACGTTTCAATGCAAATGTGAATGAAGGTGAACATAACCTAACTTTAGACTGTATACCAAGTGCACTGCATGATGTACGCAAAATAACAGTACCAATTTGAGAATAATCGATGTGAGGAAGTTCTTAGTTATAATTTTCATACAAATTCTTTCGATGGAACCAAAATGCCGGAAGCACATACCTATCTGTCCAGAGCAAGGTTGATTGACTATGGTATTACCTTGCGTGGCCTTCTGATGACTTGAAGAAGGCACTTTGGCAGGAGACTTTTGTATATCATCACCAGATCCCTGGCTCTCTGAGTTGAAAATGTCAGATGTGTTGACCGCGGCCACGGTGGCGCTGACTGTGCATTGGCCCGACTAGCTGGGGGAATGCATGTGTTAATGTAAATATTTACACCTTCAGTTTGTAGAAAGACGTTTTGAAGTATTTTTACTCATAATAACAAGAAATAACAGGAGTTTAATACCCCGTGAAAAAAATTAGGGTTGAAAATGGTAAAAAGTGTGATTTAAGGGTGCGAATGCGGATATATTTACAAGCAGTATTTTTTAAATGCTTTTATAATTGAATAGAATTATAGAGATAAAATATTACTGATTATGTAATTTCAAATAAAAATTATTATTTTTAATGAAAAAGATATTGGAAATCACTTGCATACCAATAAATGACTGCTTATTTTTTTTAAGGAAACTATTTTCTACAACTTTACTCCTTCTTATTTTGAACTAAATTTTTCCATCACTATAATCGGTCAAAAACAAAAATTTTAGCAAGTAGTTATGTTTGAAGATTGTCTGAATTTTCTCTAATTGGAAGCAGCAGAGTTGTGTGCAATTTTTCCCCTGGAAGAAGAAGCCATGATTTAGTTAAGTTCAACCATATCTTAAAATTCTGCAAGAAGCGAAAGTATGTAAATACTTCTACATACCTCAAAAACAAAAAAATTATTTTTACAATATTTTTTGCCATCGAATATATGAATATGTAAAGTATGTACTTTATTTACACAGATATTCAATCGCAAAAAATATTGTCGAAATATATTTTTTTCAAGTTTAAAACCTTCCTCATTAAATTTCTTAAATAACTATATCACTAGGTTGGGATACTTCCGCACATTTTTAATACTTTGACTGTACAAAAATTTTCCTAAATTTTTTGAAAACATTTGGAAAAGGTTAGACCAAGCAAAATTTGAGCAGATAATATTTCCAAAAGTCTCTAAAATGTTTCCAAGATATTTATCGAACGTCAACAAAACGTTTGGAGAACGTTTGCCAAACTTTCTAAGATTTGAAAAACGTTTCATCGAAAAATTAAAAAAAAAATTAGTAGCTCATATATACTGTTATTCAGACCTATTCCTAATGATACCCTTATTTCTGATGATAACTTTTCCGTGTTGTTTCTTAAAAACATATTTCTGAAAGTCGTATATTATAGTAATCACCATAGTTTCCTGCCACTTGCGAGAAAGATCACACCATCTATCGGATAAATTTGATTGGTCAAACATTCTAAGAACGCTTATAAAACGTTTTTGAAAAGTTTTTATTCACTTGAGTCTCAGAAATCAGCGAAAGTATCCAACGTTTCAGAAACGTTTTTCTTACCGATAATTCCAAACGTTTTTGGTTGTCCAAAAAACGTTTCAAAAACGTTTGCAAAACGTTTATGTGTTATTCGAGTTCTTCTTTCTTATGCATTCTGATTTTGTCCTTCACGGTTTTTGACTCTTTCCGGGTGTTTTGAAATAGGAATATCATTTATTTTAATAAAAAAAGATGAGTCAAATCTAGTAGCTTTCAAGGGATTTGTTTTCTAATGAAAGAAGACCTTAAATCAGCTTTAATTATCTTTCAAGAAAAAACATCAATTACTTTTGACTTTTTTTCTTGAAACACAGCCGGTGAAGATTCATAGGATAACTGGAAAATAAGAAAATTAAATCAATGATATTTGATATTTGCTGTGTCTTTCTTTCAAAACTATTTATTTTCTTCTAAGTATTCAAGCTGCTTAGTTTTGTACATTCCAAAAACTATATAATATGGACATTCAAGAATGACTATCAGACTGAGTAAGTTTAATTACATAATTGATTCTCCAAGCCTGATAAGCGGACAATT
>WSXT02133468.1:0-10647 GCA_011762715.2 Neuroterus valhalla
GGGCTGGAACCGAACGAGTTACGCTTACCCCGCAAGGGATTTGGCTTAATGGTATAATAATAATAATAATAATAATAGTTGGATTTTTACGACAACCATAAGTTTCCATCAGAAAATGAAATGGCTGGATTTTCAGTCTAAGAATTTCCCATTAACCAAAAAGTAGATTTCCAACCAACACAGAAAAAAAAAGTCTTGATTCAAGCTCAAAAGTGGGCTTGTTTCAAGGTGTAATTAAAGTTAGCTCCAAGAAAGGAGGACAGACTTATGCACCATACAGGCAGACAAGGTTCACCTCAAACAAGCTGTAACAAAAACAAGACTTTTTTTTTACCGTGAAGGAAGATGGAGCCCCATTTAGAATGACGAATCTTGGTAGAAAAAACTGTTTCATTTATGAATTTTATAATAAATTTGTACAAAATATCACTTCCACAAAAAAAATTAAATTTTTATCCTGCATGTTCAAAATAATGATTGAGGTTCCGAAGAAAATAGTTGAATTTTATACGAAAAACCATCAGTTTTCAACCCAAAAGACATAGTTGACTTTCATTATTCAGACAATTTTTTTTTTGTTGGAAAAAAATGTAATTAATCACTTCTTGGTTAGAAATTGAACCACTTCGCTGAAAATTCTCTTTTTTCTCATAATTGGATCTTATCTTTCCAACTGATTTTGATATTTTTGGCTGAGAATTGGTCTTCTTTTGTATGAAATTTTAATTATTTGGTTTAAAATTCGACTTTTTTATTCAACGATTGTGACTATTTGATATTCAATTATTTTTTATTTTTAATGATTTTTTCTGCCTTGAAATTGCACAACGTGGTTAAAACTCCACCTATACTCTGTTGAAAATAATTTATTTCATGATTCATCTCTTTGGTTGATAGTTCATCCATTTTTTTCGGAGAATTCGTATTTTTGGGTGGAAAATTGATCTGGTTTGTTAGAAATATATCTTTTTGGTTTTAGAATTGAACTATGTTGTTAAAAATTAATTCATTCTGATTACATTGACTGATTTGAACAATTTTTCTTTTCTAGGAGAATAATGTTTTCATTTGTATATTCAAGAAATTTATTTTTGGTTGTAAAACCATATATCTAAAGTGGAAATGGAACTGATTATTCAGAAATTGATGTCATTTTTTTAGTAATCTTCTTCGTTAAACTATTTGTGGTTAAACAACTAATCTTCTTCGTTTGAAAACTGTACTGTTTGTTTGAAAATCCATTTATTGTATGTTGGACATAAGCATTTTTTTCGAGAATCCCGTTTGTTTGGAAGTTCTACTGTTTTAATAAAAATTTGTCCTTTTAGATTAAAAATTGAACTTTCCAGTTTGGAAATTGAACTTGTTTGAAAAAATTCCTTGTTTTAAAATTTAATCGTTATTTGGTAAGAATAACAAACTTTTTAGTCCTATTACAAAAGAAACCAAAATTTTCAAATTTGAACATCCACGACAATTGAAATTGATATTATTCGTTCTTCATTTCATTTTTTATCAATTTTTTTTTCTGAATTCACTAAATCTTGATCGAGAATAGAAAATGGAATGAGCAAGAAAATAAGACGTTTTGGAACTATACTGTCCGTAATTTCTACAATACACCTTAAACTACTCAATTTGAGACATCATTAGACATCTTTTGACCAAAGGTGCGAAGAATTACTAGTTGAGCTCTAGGGGAGTTTCCAGACGTCAAAGATTTCCTTGTTTCTAATTACTCAAACAATCCTTTTGCCCGAAAATCTTCTGCCTCATTAGTCATTTTGACATTAGGGTAAATAACCATTTCAGGCGCCAGCCCCTTAGAATGATGAATTTACGAATTCATCTTTCGAGGCCACAGAAATGAAAAATGAACTTTTTCTGTCAAAATAGAAATGTCCCATCTCCAGAAAAAATGCTTTTAACCAAAAATTCTTAGACGATTCGATCGCGATATAATTAATTGGAATGAAAAATTTATATATAATTTATTATACGATAAATTATTCAAAATAATTATATTTATTATGAATCATAAGATATAATTCTACATAACTTTTACTGCCATACATTACTTTTCTGGAGAGAACGAAGAAGTCGATTACGATCATTTTATGCCTTTTTCTAAATCGTTGCTTTACACTTTAAGTGAAGAGAAACTTCACGACTGGATCAGGGGACGAATTTTCAATTTGAATGGAAAATTTTCTAGGAAGGAGAGACATTTCAACCAGAAAGGATGACTTCTACAAAATGGTTCAATTTCTAACCAGATATTTCAATTTGGAACCGAATGATCCAATTTTTCAACAATTGGTCGAATTTGCACTTCAAAATTTACTTTTCAACAAAAAGAACGAATTTCCAACCAGTTGAATTCAGCATCAAGTATGAATTTTTAACAATATAGTATATTATCAACTGAAAAAGATAGATTACAAAAGGATTGATGGATTTTAGGTTCAAATTCGTCTTTTTTGTGTTGAAAATTTTAACTTTTTATCAAAAAAATCGACTTTCTGCTTAAAATTTTTATTTTTTTGTTGAATAATCAAAGTATTTTTTTGAGAATTATTTTTTTTCAGTTGTAAATTCAACTGTTGATTGAAAGTTTATATTTTCGATAAAAATTCAAATCGTTTTCTGTTGAAGGTTATTTCTTTTTCATTAAAAATTTGATAACTATTCTAAAACTTTGGGAATTTTGTTAGAAACCATTTTTTTTTGTTCGCTACTCATAATTTTACCTGAAAGTTTATTAATGTGCAATAATATTTATCTTTTTTCAAAAAATCATATATTTTCTTAAAAATTGTTCTTTTTTTTTGGTAGCAAATCAATCTTCTCCTTTGCAAATTGATCTCTTTGTATAAAAATTCACCTTCTTCGTTGAAAATTGAACTCTTCTGTCGAAAATTAATCTTTTCCGGTTTGGATATTTTTGTGCAATAAAACTATACTTTTATGCATGAATAATAATTGTTTCATTTCTTCTTACGTTCCAATTATATTTCATTGTAATAAAAAGAATAAGAAACTGTAAAATTGGCCATATATTATGCTCGATTTGACCAATTTGCTAAATATGGAATATTTTCTAAATTTGATTTTTCTGTTAAATTTGCCATATTTTTTAAATTTCCGTAGTTTCTGAATATGCCATATTTGCCTAAATTGCTCAATTTGCGGAAATTACCAAATTTGAAAATCTCGAGCAATAGAAATAAATAAAACCTCATATATTTCATGATTCGCTTCTTTGTTGAAAATTGATGTACTTTTTACAAAAATTGCCTTTTTTGTTGAGTTTATTAACGTAATGGTTGGAAAATTTTGAAAATTTGTATATTTTGATTTGATGGAACTATAATCAAATGTTCCTATTGTTCAAAAATAATTTTCTGGATTGAAAATCCATGCAATTTGTTGCAATTTTTGGAATACGGAAGAATTATTCTATTTCATTCTAAATTTTAATATTTTTTTGAAAATTAAACTTCTTTGTTAATGTAACTGTTTTGATGGAAACTTTTCTTATGTAGAAAATAAATCTTCTTGAAGTACGTGAAATATTCTGAAGTATGTGGCGTATCTTGAAGTATTTGATTTATCCTGAAGTCATTGAAATATTCTTAAGTGCCTTGAAATATTTTAGAATATCCTAAAGTATTTCAAAATAACCTGAAATTTCTTGAAATATCATGGAGTATATTGAAATTACTCGGAGGTTCATAAAATATCCTAGAATATCCTGGAGTATTTCAAAATATAACAAAGTATCTTGGACTATCCTGATTTATTCTAAAATGTTTCGAAGCATATGAAGTATCTTAAAGTATGTGAAATATCCTGGAGTACTTGAAATATCCTGAAGTATCACGAAATACATTTTTTAAAACAGTAAAGATGTCACTGAACGATCCTGAAGAACCTTGAAATACCATGATTTGTCTCGAAACCTAATGGAGTATTCGAAATATCCTTGAGTATCTTTAAGTATGTGAATTACCCTGGAATTAAATATCAAAATATTCTGAAGTACCTAAAGCATCTTGAAGCATCTTGAATTACCTTGAAATATCTTGGAATATCCTAAGGTATTTCGAAACATCATGAATTATCTTGAACTATCGTGAAACAACTTGACATATTTTGAAGCAAGTGAAGGATCCTAAAGCATGTGAAATATCCTGAAGTGCCTTAAATATCCTGGAGAATATTAAAATATCTTGGAGTACATTAAAATATCCTAAGGAATCTTGAAATATACTGGAGAATCTCAGAATATCATATTGTGTCTTGAAACCAAATAGAATATCTTGGAATATCCTTAAGTATCTTGAAGCACGTGGAAACCCTGATATTTTTGAAGTATCTTGAAGTATGTAAATTATCCTGAAGTACCTTGAAATATCATGAACTATCTTAAAACCTTATGGAGTATTCGAAATGTCCTTAATTTTATTGAAGTACTTGAATTATCCTGAAGTAATTGAAGTAACCTGGAGTATCTTGAAATATCATGAAGTATAGTGGGATAACCCGAAGGATCATGAAATATCTGAGAATATCCTGAAGCATCCCGATATATCCTGAAGTATTACAAAATAACCCCTGTATCTTGAATAATCCTAAAGTATCTTAAAATACCATGAAGTACCTTGAAATAAGTATCTTGAAATTGAATGAAGTATTTAAAAATATCACGAAGTACAATGAACTATCCTAAAATATCTCTAAATGTTTCGAAGCATGTGCAGTATCTTAAAGTATGTAAAATATCCTGGAGCATTTTGAATTATCCCAAAACGTCTTGAAATATCATGAAGCACATTGAAATAACATGAAGTATCTCAAAGTATCTAGGAATAATTTGAAGTATCTTTACATTTCGTGAAGTATCTTGGACTGACATGAAGTATTTTGAAATAAACTCAGATATCTTGGAGTATGCAAAATATTCTGGAATATGTAAAGTAACATGAAGTATTTAGAATATCCCGAAGTGCATTTAAGTATTCTCAGCAAGTACTTTGAAATACGTGGAATTTCCTGAAGGATGTGAATTATCCCGAGGTACATTGAAATATACTGAAGTATCTTGGAATACCTTGAAGTATCATGAAGTACCTTGAAACATCTTGAACAGTTTTAAAATATGTGAAAAATCTCAAAGTAACTTGAAATATCATGAAGCATCTTGAAGTATCTTGAAGTACGTCAAATATCTCGAAGTACCTCATAATATCATGAAGTTTCTTAAAACCTAATGGAGTATCTTGAAATATATTTTCAAATATCTTGAGTGCAAGAAATATTTTGAAGTATGTGAATTACGCCAAAGTAAGTTAAAATATTCTGGAGTTCCTTAAAATACATTGAAACATCCTGAAGTACCTTGAAATATCTTGGATTATCTCGAGGCATCTCGAAATAACCTGAAGTATCTTGAAATCTCATAAAGTATCCTAAACTATCCTGGAATATCTTGAAATATTTTGAAGTATGGGAAGAATCTTGAAATATTATGGAGTATCTTGAAATATCTTGAAGCATGTGAAGTATTTTGGAATATGTTGAATATCCTGAAGTTTCTTAGAATATCATGAAGTATCTTAAAATATTCTCAAATATCTTTGAGTATGTTAAATATCCTGAAATATGTAAAGTAAGTGGGAGTATTTCAATCATCCCGAAGTTCATTTAAATATTCTAAAGTACTTTGAAGTACGTGAAATATTCTGAAGTATGTGAATTATCCTAAGGTTGTTTGGAATATTCTGAAATATTCTATTTTATTACTTTAAAATATATTGGAACGTCCTTAAATAATTTCAAATACCTTGGAATATCATGAATCATTTCGAGGTAGCCTGATATATAGCTTGAAATATCATAAAGCATCCTAAACCATCCTGATATGTCTTGAAATATTTTTTAGCATGTGAAGGATCTTGTAGTATGTGAAATATCCTGAAGTATGTGAAGTACTTTGAAGTATCCTGAAGTCTCTGAAAATATCCTGAAGTACCTTAAATATCTTGAAGTATTCTGAAGTTTCTGAAGTATCACGAAGTATGTTGAATATCCTGAATTATCTTGAATTACTTTGAAGTCAGAAGTAGGTGTACACTTTGCAGTCAACTTTTCAACTCCTTGGTTAGAAATGCATCTTTTGTATGTTGGACAACCAACTATATGGTTAATAATGCTTTCTTTCACACGATCCAATCATGCTTTATTGTAGTAGAAAAAGAAAATATGTCAATTTTGAAATTTTCGCTCAATTCGCCATATTTGTTTAAATTGCCATATTTGACAAAACACCTAATATGCAAATCTTGAAGAATTAAAATGGATAGTTATAATTCTTTTCGTCTAAAATGATGTTAACCCATATAAATGCCTATTTTGGAGGTATGTAACATACGATTCGAGCAATAGGAATACTTAAGGATTAAGGATTAAGCCATCGTTTCTGAAATTCAAGAGGTCAGTCAAAAGAAACCCAAAACATAGGGTCCACCACAGAAATGGGGACAATGTACATGAGCACAAAGCCATCAGCTATCTTGATGAATCCTAAGTACCTATTGGAGTATTGGAGAGGAGAGAGGAAAACTGTGGAAGGTGGACCTGGGTGTATCCACCTTAGAAAAAAGAGATCTTTCACGGTACGTCGATGCCAATGTGATAAGAGAACAGTGCAAGCAAGCAAGCATTCTCTTCTTGTATTTCTTCACTTCTCTCCTCTCTCTTCACTTTTCCATTCTTCTCCTATTCCTTCCTTTATTTTCGCCTCTTCACCGGGAAAATGTCGCGAAACACTTACTGGCTCTTGGCAAAGTGAACATAGAGCTTATTGTCAAGGATGACAAAAAGCTGCACATTTGCTAGCGACGATTCGAAAGAGAGATAATCGATATATGCTTTGATCGAGAGAAAGGAAAGTACCTCTTCTTCTTTTTTTTTCTTCTATTTTAAAAGAAGGGGGTGACCATGCGGGCATGTCTTTATTTCAGATATCCTAAAGGTTTCTCTTGAGGCTTTTCTTCGGAAATTGATTTTTTATTCTAGGTGGTCGATCCTCCGTATAGAGCACGATTAACCATGAAAAACACCATATTGATGATGTTTTCAAAAACATGGGCTGAACAAACATTTTGTAATCTACGACACATGTTTCAAAACATCAAAATTATCTGCTTTTCGAATCCAAAATAAAATTTGCACTCTCCTTCATTATTATATGTAATAACAGTTGTAATTCTTTTTAGAGAAGGTCATCCGTTAGTCATGACTCACATAATTTTGGTTCATTTTCAACTGAAGAAGGAAAAAATTGTACATGAAAGTCCAATTTTCAACAGAAGAGATTAATTTTCAATCACAAATTGGATTGTTCAATTTTTAGTTAAAAAAATTAACTGTTAACGGAAAGAAAATAAAAACTCAATATATATTTACATTTTGATGCAAAGAAGCGAATTTTTGACTCAAATGATGATTTGACAGAAGATTCTCATTTTCTAATCGACTATTTTAATTTTCAACCATTAGAAAGATTCTCTTTCTAGCAGAAAATATGAATTTGCAACAAGCTGTTGCATTTCCACCTGAGAAAGATGAATTTTGAAAAATTAGCTTATCATCATCAACCAAACTAGATTCTTTGTTCACAAACTAGATTTATTTTCTAGGAAAAATAATTCATTGGAAAAAAATTAATGAATTTCCAACAAAATAGGTTGAATTTTCGATTATTAATGATGAATGTTACACCTTGAATGAAATAGGGTTATTCTCAGTTGAACAAATACATTTTTCAACGAAAAAACAAATCTCTAACTAAACTAATTGAATGCAAAGTGTACACCTTCTGACTTCAAGGTAATTCAAGATAATTCAAGATATTCAAGGTACTTCAGGATATTTCCAGATACTTCAGGATACTTCGAGATACTCAACATATTAAAGGGAATTTCACGTACTTCAAGATACTTGAAGATGTCTTCACATACTTCATGATGTTCCAAGATAACTCACGTCATTTCAACATACTCCTTTATATTTCAAGATACTTCATGACATTTCGAAATACTTTAGGATATTTCAAGATACTTTAGGATATTTCAAGATACTTCATGATATTCCGAACTATTTCACTATATTTAAAGATAGTTCAGGTTATCTCTAGATACTTTGTGATATTTCAAGATACTAAGGTTGTTTCGGAATACTTCACGATATTTTGAAATACTTCGGGATATCCCAAGATATTCTAAGATACTTAAGGTTGTTTCAGGATGCTTTATGATATCTCAATATTCTTCAAGTTATTTCAAGATAGGTACTTCAGGATATTTTGAGGTGTTCGAGGATATTGCAAGAAATTCCGAAGTCATTCAGAATATTTTTGATGAACTTTTGGCTAATTTGCAAACTTCAACATACTTCACATACTTCAGAACATTTCACGCACTTCAAGATACTTGAGGATACTTCAAGGTACTGCAAGGACCTTCAGGATACTTCAAGATATTTCAAGGTATTTCAGGATATTTCATATACTTCAAGATACTTCACAAGGTGCGAAACATTTAGAGATTTTTCAGGACAGTTCAAGACACTTTGTGATATTCGAAGATACTCAGGTTGCTTTGGTATACTTCACGATATCTCGAATCCCTTTGGTATTTTCCAAGATATTCTAAGATACTTAAGATTATTTCAAGATACTTCATGAAATTTCAAGATACTTCATGTTATTTTTAAATACTTCAAGATATTTCACAATACTTCGGGATATTCCGGAATATACTGGTTATTTTAAGATGCTTTGTGATATTCCAAAATACACAGGTTACTTTGTAATACTTCACGATATCTCGAATCCCTTTGGTATTTTCCAAGATATTCTAAGATACTTAAGGTTATTTCAAGATACTTTATGAAATTTCCAGATACTTCATGTTATTTTCAAATACTTCGAAATATTTCACAATACTTCGGGATATTCCGGAATATACTGGTTATTTTAAGATGCTTTGTGATATTCCAAAATACACAGGTTACTTTGTAATACTTCACGATATCTTGAATTTCTTCGGGAGATTCCAAGATATTATAAAATACTTCAGCTTATTTTGAGATACTTCAGGATATTTTAGGATATTTTGGGGTGCTTGGGATATTGCGAGGAATTTCAATGTCATTCAGAATATTTTTCATGTGCAATGTAATAATATCACAAGCTTCCAGATGCATCGCATACTTCAGAACATTGCACGTACATCAAGATTCTTAAGGATACTTGAAGATACTTCATCAAATATTATTATACTTAAATTTTATTTCAGATACTTTATTACATAAGAAGATACTTCAAGATGTTTCAAGGAACTTCAGGATACTCCAAGATATTTTACGTGCATCAAATATTTAGGGATGTTTTTAGATACTATATGATATCTCAAGATTCTTCAGGTTAAAACAAGATACTTCAGAATATTTCAAGATATTTTAAGGTACTTCAGGATATTTTACATGCGTCAAAATATTTCAAGATATATCACTTTACTTCAGGATGCTTTGAGATATTATAGGGTACTCCAGAATATTTCAATGTACCTAAGCATAAATCACATCCCTCAGGAAATTGCATGAACTTCAAGATACTTGAGGATATTTTTGAATGATTCATGATGTTCCAAGATACTTCATGACATTCCGAAATACTTCAGGATATTTTAAGATACTTCATGATATTCTGAATCACTTCATTATGTTCAAAGATACTTCAGGATATTTAAAGATATTTGAAGGTACTTCAGGATATTTCAAGGTACTTCATGGTATTCCGAACCACTCCACTATACTTAAAGATAGCTCAGGTCATTTCTAAATACTTTCCGAAGATACTAAGATACTTCAGGTTATTCCAAGATACTTTATGATATTTCAAAATACTTCGGGTTATTTTGAAAAATTTCAGGATATTTCAAAATACTTTAGGATATTCCGAAATATACTAAGATACTTCAGGTTATTTCAAGATACTTTATCATATTCAAAGATATTTTGGGTTAGTTTGAAAGACTTCAGGATATTTCAACATATTTTGGAATATTCTAAAATATTCCAAGGTAATTTAGGGTTCTCAAGATGTTCTGAGGTACTTCAGAATATTTCAATGACTTCATTTTTTCTTCCCAAACTTCAGGATACTTCATGTACTTCTGGATACTCAGAGATACTACAGGCAAATTTAGCACAAGAGTATACAACATACTTCACAAGTTTTCAAACCCTCGTTCTTTAACTAAAATGATGAATCTCTTATTGGATCACTTGAATCGTCAGTTGAAAGAATGGTTCTGCAACCAAATAAGAGAATTCTCATGAAAACAGTCACGACGCCAAGAAACACTATAATTTTGAAAAAATCAATTATTACAGAACAGGGAAAAAACGTGTACTAAAAATGTGAATGGTGGGACAAAAAAATATATATTGTGTTCGAGGAACAACTTTTTCTACTTCATATACTTGGATTACTATAGCATTAAGGAACAAAGTTTTCTATCTGAAGGTGAACTTTTGACAAGTACATAATGTAAATACTATAATTTTGAAAAAACCAAT
>WSXT02133479.1:0-24722 GCA_011762715.2 Neuroterus valhalla
TCATTTATCTGTCTTGAGACGGGAAATTTTAGGGAAAATAATAATTTTTATTTTAGGGCAAGGAGTTCCTGAATTATGATAGAAAGCTTGTTTACATTGTTCATTGCAAATTCATCCTTTTTGAGTTAAAAAATCAACTGCTTGTTTAAAATTTAAACTTGGTTGTTTTTATCGAATTTCCTCGTTCAAGTTGCATTATTTCCATTCAAAATTCACGCCTGGTTAAAATGTTAACTACTTTGTTAAAAATCAACTCAAATTTTTTTGGTGAGAAATTCAAGTATTTAGTTGAACATTGATTTTTGAATCTGGAAATTGAACTATTTCTTTGAGAATTTATGAACTTCGTGGAGCATTTGACATTTTTGTAGAAAACTAATCTTTTTTTTTTTATACCATTAAACCAAATCCATTTCGGGGTAAGCGTAACTCATTTACTCTTTATAATTGTGAACGAATTATTATTGTTTAAGTTTTATAAAAATAAAAATAAAATAAAATAAACTTTTAGCAAAGCAGTTTAACTTTCAACCAAAAATTAAATATTTTCAAACAATAATAGAATAGTTGAGTTTTCAGTCAGGAAAATTAATTTTCAACAAAAAAAGGACGAATGTTCAAGAAAATAGTTGAACCCTTGATAATTAAAAATAATTTCTAACAAAGTAGTTAACCTTTCAACTAAGAACTATTCTACCAAAAAATATTAATTTTCAACCAAGACGACGAACTTTCTAACCAAAAAGACAATTTTTTCGACAAAACAGTTAAACTTTCGGAAACAGATGACTAAACAAAATTGTTGACTTCTAAACCAAATACTTGAAAGGATATAAAGGATGTATATAACAATTTTTAAAATTAAATTTCAAGGCACTCATCTTGGTATAATCATGTAGCTTTGTCGACCAGAGATTCTTCTAATTCGAAAGTTGACACTTCAACACAAAGAAATATTAGGGAGACATTTTTCCTGAAATGTTGGAAAAATAAACGCATATTTAGGAGAGATCATTATACCTGAAAATTCATCAGTTTGGTTGTAAATTAATTACTTCAACTGAAAATTCAACTGTTTCATTTTTATGGAAAGTTGATCTTTTATAGTTTAAAATTGGACATTTCGGTGGAAATTTGTCTTTTTGAATTGATAATTCAATTATATCTTTGAAACTTCACATATTTTCATGAAAAATCGGTTTTTTGTGGGAAATGATGTTTTTCTTCGGAAGTTAATATTCTTCTTCAAAAATCCTTCTTCACGGTAACAATTCAAGTTATCGTGTCAAACATTTTTCGTTTTAGTCGAACATTCATCTAGTTAAAAACTCTTATGTTTTGTTTGAAATTAATTTTTCAAGCCAAAAAGGTCACTCCCATTTTTGTTTGATAATGTTTATTTTCCTGGTTCAAATTTCAACCTTTCTGTTAGAGAAAATTGTATTTTTTTTTTTTTTTTTGTTGAAAATCAATTTTTTTGGTTGGAAATCAATTTTTCATCAACATTTTTTTTCAATTTATCTTTCAGGTTTAAAATCCAATTACTTCGAACATTTACAATTTTGTTTGATTCTTCATCATTTTGTGTATGAATTTAATAATTTGCTTGACATTTTTTTTTTGTTTTTTGGAAGATATCTTTTTTTCAAAGTTAGTTTTTTCTGTTATAAGTAATCTTTTTGAACTGAAAATTTAACTTGTTCCAATGGAAGATTCCATAGTTTCTGTTAAATATCTATTTGTTCAGTTAAATATCCATTTTATTCAATTCAAAATTTGAGTACTCAAATTTTCGTTGACAATTCATCTTTTTCAGTGAAACTTAATTTATCTGTTTCAAAACTCAACTGCTTCAGTTAAAGATTCTTTCTTTTAGTATAAAACACTTATGCTTGGTTTGGAATTGGTTTCTCTAACTAAAAATGTTACTTTTTTAACGGAAAAAAATTCCGTTTTTGGTTGAAGATCATCATTTTTTGACTTTGAAATTCGGCTATTTAGTTAAAACATTACATTTTTACTTATAAAATTATTCTTTCTATTGGAAATTGATTTTTCTTTTGAATACTCACCTTCATGGTTGGAAATTGAAGTGCTCCAGTTAGATATTTATCTTCTTAGTTGAAAATTCATCTTCTTGTTTTGAAATTTAACTGTTCTGGTTGAAGATTCATAATATTATTTAAAAATTCATCACATTGGTTGAAAAATGGACTATTTTGTTGGGAACCGGTAGTTTTTTTTCTTTTATCGTAAATTGATTTTTTAAATTTAAAGTTTAACTGTCCAAATTCAATTGTAAAAAAAATCATTTTTTTTTTCTTTTTTTTGAAAATTAGAGTATTCTCTTCAAAATTGATTTATTGTGCAATGTTTGATCTGTTGTGTTAAAGGATGTTTAGAATGAACTTCATGAATAAAGAAAAAGTTTGGGGTTTTGCGACAAATATAAATATGTTATAAATATATTCCCGCTTTGCAACTTCTTCAACTGACCATCTTCAAATCAATTATCCTCTTCCGCAGAGAAAGTTTGAACCCGGTAAATAACGATTGGGACACTGAAAAACCTGAACTCGATGCGTCTACGGCCGGTGTCGAAGGAAAAGAAGGTGAGATTGCTAATACCTCCACCGAGGAGAAGCCAGCCGAGGAAGAATCGCGAGAAATCACTTTGGACGAATGGAAAGCGAAACAAGGCAGCCGTGCTAAACCTCAGTACAATCTGCGCAAGCCTGGTGAAGGTGAAGACTTGACTCGCTGGAAGAAGATGTACGCTCTTGAGAAAAAGAAGGAAGGTGCCGAAGAGGAGGATGAGGATGAAGAAGATTATGATCTCACTACTGAGTATCCTCAACGAGCTGGAAGACAGAAGCGCGTTTTCGATATTGATATCCAATTCAGCGATAGCCGTCGCGGTGGTGGCGGTCGTGGAGGCCGTGGGGGACGCGGAGGACGTGGTGATCGTCCCAATGGTGGCCGTGGATTCGGCAACCGTGGAGGTCCACCAAGGGATGCTGCTGAGCCTCGTGGTCCTCCTGTGAGTTTCAAAAACATTTCGTTTTTTCATTTATGGTCAATTGTGTTCTCTTTCTTTCCAACGACCGATTTTCTTCTTGAATCTTGAGTTTCTCATGTTTTTTTTTTCTATTAGCCATTTTTTGTTGAATAAGTCGGAATTTCATGAGGAAACTACATTCACTTTTTTTCTATCAAGGTTTCATTTTTATTTCATCATCTTCATTATGAACTATTGATCATTTAGGTTATTAAGAGGGATACAAAAAATATAAAAATTCATAATTTCCCGTTTTTATTTTTTAATATTGTTTGTTTATTGAAACTTCCTCAAAATGCTTATGTAATCTTATGTCAGAGTTTTTATTTCAAGAGAATCAAAATATTTCAATAGGAATCCCAGGATTTTAAGATTTTAGTGCATTTTCCCCAAATTACTTTTGGGTTGATCCAAGTGTTTTTAATGGATTTTAAAATATTTAAAAAGGAACCTTGGGATTTCGACGGATTTTTAGGGATTTCAAGAATTTGAGAACGACTTCTGCGGTTTACAAAGGCTTTGAAAGGATTACAAGAGATTTTAAGAAATTCCGAAATTCTCATAGAAAATTTCGAAATATTCAAAAAGATATCTTGTGATTTCAAAGGATTTCCAGAGATTCTGAAAATTTCAACGGGATTTCGAATGAATTCAAAATAATCTAAAAGAAATTACAGGGATTTGAAAGGAGTCATTTCACGTGTTTCAAGAATTATTTCTGCGGATTACCTAGAATTTCAAGAAGTTCTAAGGGATATTTTAGAATACTTCGAAAGAAATCACGTTGTCACAAAGGATTTCAATGATTGAATAAAGATTTCCGACGATAACAAGATTTTATAAGGTTCTAAAGAATTTCAAGAGATTTCAAAACATTGTTTAAGAAATCACGTTTTTTTCAAAGAATTTAGAGGGATAATGGAGGATTTTTAAGGATTTTCCTAAATGGTTTCCGGGGATTTTCAAAAGCTTGCAGGGATTTTAAAGATTTCCGTGAATTCTGAAAGGGATGAAGAGTTCTTGAGGGATCTCGTAATACATCAAAATATGGGCCGGATTTTCAAGGATTATGAGCATTTTTATAATTAATACAATCATTCGTATACAAATAAAAAATTTTATCCAATTTTTCGGGGAATTTGAAGGACGATAAGTAATTTCGAGATATTTCAAAGAGTCACAGAGTCTCGAAGAATTTTAAGGAACTTGAGTCATTTTGAAATATTTAGAATATTTGAAAGAAATCACGGGAATTCAAAGCATTTTGAAGTCAAAATAGGTTTCAATTAGCATGTTTTAAAAAAAATGATTGGAAAGAGGAAACTAAACGTTAAAAATGGACACTCTGAAACTGAAATTCAAGAACAAAATTTCCTGTCTAGAAAAGAGAGGTTCCTTTTGATTCGCATTAGGGTGGTCCGAAAAAATCAAGATTTCAGATTGTTTGGATCCCCGTCCTCTCATTTTTGTGTTATCTCGTGAAAGAATAATTTGTAATATTTTTGCAATACAAAAAAAATTCGTAGGTAGGGAAAGAAATAATTTTTACTGAAAAGGGCTTGCACATCCCGGTCCATTTTCTGATTTTTCAATATATTTTCATGAAAACCAATTCAAAGGGAAATTTCATTTGCGTAATTCCTCCAATTTTTTTATTCCAAAATGAGATCAAGGTAGTGAGAAATTATGAATAAATATTAAAATTTCCTCTTTTTTTTAAGAATATTCCTTTCATTTAGGCTCTGAATATTCGGTAGACATTTTGGAAAAATTATCAGGAAGAAACAAAGGAAAGAAGGGATGTCAAGCTTTTTTTATAAAAATTATTCGAGTACTTCAAGGGTTGAGTCTCCTACTTCTAAAACTCTTTTCGAAAATCTCAAAAATAAATAGTAATATTTTCTTTCACCAAATAACACAAGATAAAGAGGGAGACTTCAAAAAATTAGGAATTTTTTTGAACCACTCTAATAAGCCTGAGTATTTCTGTTCGTTCCTAAGTGTGATAATCAGTGAATTAATTTTGTGTTCTTCTTCTGTTAATTCTGCAGATTGAGGATGCTTTGAAATTGCAGGCTGTGGTGCCGGAGCAACGATCGCCTCGTGGCCGTCAGAACGCTCCAAAGGTGGACGATGAGCATGACTTCCCATCTCTGGGATAATTCTCCACCAAGAAATTACGTCATCAACAAAACGAGATCTTGAACTACTGCTACAGCTCTACTACTCCTCCCACCTGCTACTATCGACGGTTTCACATTCTTAACATCGTTGTTATTATTAGCGCATAATACAGTACACTTCCGCAGAATGAGATACGTAATTAATGAACGCATACCGTTTCTGATTTTAACTTAAACAATAATTTCCACCGTACAGTTGATACGGTATTTCGAGTTTCTACCCACCGAAGTAGTGAATCGCTGTACGCCATGAATCGACATTTGGCATCTGCTCAAAGCGACCTTTGATCTCTTGTTCTCCAAGTTTGAACCGTTTCATGCAACTGTATCTTGCGAGTAAATTATGTCTTCGTCTTGTCATTCTTCCGAAGTATAAACGACGGAATAGGAAAGCACATTACTTATCGCTCATTTTTTTAATTCCCCTAGAGAGCAACCGGTGATGCTTGACTAGGGTTATTTCTTTTTTTCTGTCGAAACGCTGCCTGTTCTCGAGCGAAACAGTGGGCAGAGAATTTATTCGGATGGGAAGCGGAAACTCTGAGTTTAATTTCAATCTCATATCGAAGCCTTGACGGTCTTCTTTATTGAACACTTACCATGTGTATAAACATCCATAGGAATCTTATTTCAACATGTTCGCTTTTTCCCATTGGCATGCAGAATTCTCTATCTCAAAAGAATCTTGTCGGAATTCCTAAACATGACTTCATTTCCGAAAGCGAACATGCTGAAGGTCCCCCTTTCTGTTTTATAATTTTTATAGGATATTCGGAAAAAAAACAAAAGTCGGTTACGCGTGAAAATTCGCGCGCGTTTCTCCATTTATTAATATATTTGAGAATCCCGAATCGTATTTCCCCTTATTATGCTAAGTTTTTTGGCTTGTATAGAAATACATTTATAGGCACTTTTTCCCCTCGAGTTGTATCCGTGCAAAGTTCACGATTCAAGAATCAAGTAATCCACGTGCGCGAAGGAAAACCACCGACGTAGCTTTACATTTTTACAGATTCTTAAAAATCGACCCAGTGAGGGATGGAGAGAAAGAGAGGGAGAGAAAGGGAGAGTGAAAAAGAGACAGTTTATCCAACAGGACACAATTATGTCGTACTTGTGCATCAATGGTCATAACTCTTGATTACGAGCTACTTTCTTAGTTATTTACTATGATTGTTATTCTTTAAAGTAAAATAAACAAACGAAAAAAAAAACAACCAAAAATTCACGCCTTCATCAAGGATGATGTTACGATATTTGAAACTTAGGTATATGTGTAAATATATTATATTTACAATAATAAATTGTGACAAGACTAGCTAATTCGAGTTGACTTTTAATCGAACGTCCGTCTCGGGAGGCAAGAATTATATTGTTTCTCGTAGATTTTTTGTGATTCACGAAAGAGAGAGAGAGAGAGAGAGTGTGAGTGCAGCTCTTTGAATTGTACTATCTTGCTTGAGTGAACTTGTACCTGAAAAACGCAAGTTAAAGGAAATTAAATTTAGAGCCCTACCTTTTCTACATTGAATCAATGAAGGCAGACGATACGATTTAGCAGCTAAACGATGTATCGATCATTATTTTATATAAACGTTCCCTAAATAAATGAAAGACAGACGAGAATACCGACAATATTTCTTCCGGTAATTACTTACAACGAAACTATCGTACAAACTAGGAAGATATTTAAGTGATAATTTTATGAAGAATAAGTTTTTGGTATCATTGGATTCGTAAGATAAAGCTGCGTCAGACTTTTTTGATAAGAGTTTCATTTTTTGATATTTATTTGAAAAATTGACTGTTTGGAAATGAAGAAAATTCAAAAAAGTTGAGAAAAGTAACAAAAGAAGATACGCGAAGCACTTCGTGGATCCTATAGTTTGTTTGAATTTTCAACAAAACAGTGACATTTTCTAGGAACAAAGGTGATTTTTCAACCAAGTTGTTGAGTTTTAAACCTAGAAAGTTACATTAGAAAAAAAATATCTTCAACCAAATAGTTGAATTTTCAATCGCGTTTTTTTAACAAAGAAAATTAAACTTCAACCAACAACAGTTACACTTCAAATCAAGAAGTTAAAGCTTAGGATCGAAAAGACGATTTTTTTTTAGAACGTTTGAAACACGTCCTTTTTTATAGAAATACGTCTTTTTGGATTGAAACAATAGAACGTATTTTTATTTAGAAAAAAAGATGAATGTTGCACAATTAGTCAAACTATCAACCATAAAAGATTACTTTCTATTAAAGTTCAACTTTCAACGAAGTAGTTGGATTATCAATAGAAACATATAAATTCTTTACGAAAAATATAATACTTAAATTATATTAAGCATAAAAAAATCTCAGTTTTCAATAAGAAACTGTCAAAGTTAAACAAAAAGATGGATTCTCATCCAAAAATGTAATGTTCGAATTTTGAACCAGAAAATATTTTGATTTAAAAAAATGAATAATATAAAAAAAGAATCGAATCTTCAATAAAAACAGATTAATTATAACCAGACAACCAAAAAGGGATCTTCGGAAAACAGTTGACTTTTCTACCATAATAATAGAATCCTGAGAGAAGAAAAAATTAATTATTGATCAAACAGTTAAGAGTTTCTGGTCATGAAGGCTAATTTCATAAAAAATAGTTAATTTACAGTCGAAAATATAATTTTCAACCAAAAGGTTTTTTTTTTTATAGTCAAGCCAAAATCCCTTTTGGGGTAAGCGTAATTTAACAATATTGAAATCAAGTATTTAAATATATAACTAGAGAAAAAAAAGAATTTACAACAAAGAAGTTGAGTCTTTCCAATATTAGGATTTTAACTAAAATAGATTAATTCTCAATTAAAAATATAATATGTAATAGACTTTTCAATTTATAAGAAATACCTTTCAAAGAAGAATAGTTGGATTTTTCTAATTATATTTTTTAGTAAGAAAATAAACTTTTTCATTGAAAAGTTCAACCCTTTAAAAGATGAACTAGTTGGTTGGGAATTGATCTTTTTCGTTAGATCTTTCAACCATCTGGTTAGAAAATTATCTTTTCAACTATTCAGTTGGGAATGCATTTCATCTGTTAAGGCCATGTTAAACATGGGTCACGTGACCCAAATTATCGATTTTTTTTGCATCAACTCACGTCCGCACCGAAATAGATATCGAGTTGATTTTTTGGGGAAAGCCTTAGAAAACAATAAACTACGTTTGTATACAACATTTGGCTCAAAATTTTGAAAAAAGATTGAAATTTTTTTTTGAAAATTTTGAGCAAAATGTTGTATACAAACATAGTTTATTGTTTTCTAAGGTTTTCCTCAAAATATCAACTTGATATCTCTTTGGTGTAGACGTGAGTTGTTGCAAAAAAAAGATTTCGGTAAGGTAGGAATCGGGTAAGTTTAACATGGCCTTAATTTTTTTTTCTTTTAATCTTTTTTAGTTAAAAGAACATCTTTCAGATGGAACAATAATATATATTTGGTTGAATGTTGATCTTTTTTTGTTACAATTTTTCTTTTTTTTTTATGGAGGATTCATATACTCAAAAACAATTTCTTAACTGAAAATGTTATTATTTCATTTTTTGCTGCAAATTGAAATTTTCAATTCAGATCTTTTTTATTGAAAATTTTTATTCGGTTTAAAATTTTTCTTTTTTGGTACGAAATTATTCTTTTTGAGTAAAAAAAAAACAAACTTTTATTCAATGAATATTAAGTTCAATTATATTCAATTAGCTCATTATTATTACCCAAAAAGTGTTTCTAGGCTGATCAGAATTTTACTGGACATAAGAATTCTTTGGGCAAAAATTTTCATTTCTTTTTTATTTTCTCAGATCAACTGAGATTGGATTTGTTCATCTTTCTAGTTTGTACGGCAAGAGAAATATGTCTCATTTTCCAAAACAATGAAATGGGCACGCTGGATTCTCATTTTAGATTCCTATTACGATATAATAGGAATCTAAGAATCAAAACCAGCTTGTTGAAAATTTATTTAGAATGAAATTAAAATAGTTGAATTAAAAAGAAAAATTCTAATTGAACCATTTTACGCAGAAAAATAGGAGCAAATACAAAAATCTCGTTTTTTCGAACGGCCCTACAATTAGATTAAGAGCGCGATTGAATAGAAAAACTAAAACTCATTTTATTAGCGTGCTGGTTTCGAATTTTCGTTAACGTTTATACGCACAAACTTGCATTTAGTGAAAAAAAGCTTTCCTCTTTATCTCCATCTTCATCATTAATTTTTTTTTATAAATATTCGTATTACTTAAGTAACTCTTAATTAATTTTAAATCGAAAAGAACTCGTAGATCAAGCAAGTTATTGAAATACGATTTTCAAGGATGTTTTATCTTCCTTTGCCTCCAATCTCATGTTCAAATAAGAATACAAGTATTGATAGAGAAGTTAAAAGGGTTGATTTTTTTTGCTCCAATATTGTTGACTGTAATGGTTGAATAATGCTGTCATTTTTGACGTTAAAATCGTGTTACAGAAAAGGCTAAAATTTAATACAACACAGAAGTGAATTGTGTGAATGCAATGTTACGATTGTATATACATTATCATTAATAAGTAATCTGTGTCTTGTGAAGAAATAAAGGAAATTTCGAGAATAAAATAAAAAAGAGATTGATTTTTATGAAAGTCACTCGTTTTTTTCTCTTTTTTTTCTTTGTAGGTAGAATTTATTCTAAAACTAGATAAGAATAACTGATAAAAATTAATATTTTGTAATGTACAAATTTACGGTTAATCACTCAAGTTATATATTTAAACATTTTGCATTTTAGTCGAACGTTCATTTTAGTTGAAAACTCTTATGTTTGGTTTAAAATTAATTTTTTAAGTCAAAAATGTAACTTTTTCATTTTTATATTCAAATCTCAACCATTTCGTTGAAAAATTGTATTTTTTGTGTGAAAATTATTTTTTGTCAAAAATTGAACTATTCTAGTTAGTTAAATGTTAATCATTTCAGTTAAAAATTCGTCTTCTGGTTTAAAACTCAACTACTTCAGTCTAGCATCTACATTTCCATTTGATTCTTCATCATTTTGTGTAGAAGTGAAATAATTTGTTTCAAAGTTGGTTTTTTTCGTTTGTGGAAAGTTAGTTTTATTTGTTATAAGTAATTTTTTTCTACTGAAAATTTCACTTATCCCAATTGGAAATTCCATAGTTTTGGTTAAAAGTTCATGTGTTTAGATAAACATCCATTTTTTCAATTTAAAATTTGAGTATTCAAATTTTCGTTGACAAATTATCTTTTTCAATGAAAGTTAATTTATCTGTTTCAAAACTTAACTCCTTCAGTTGAAAATTCTTTGTTTCAATACAAAACTCTTATGGTTGGTTTGGAATTGGTTTTTTAATTACTTTTAGAGTTCGAAATTTGACTATTTTTGAAATATTGTATTTTGTCTTAGAAAATTATTCTTTCTATTCGAAAATTATTCTTGTTTGAATATTCACCTTCATGGTTGAAAATTGTAGTGCTGCAGTTAAATATTTATCTTTTTATTTGAAAATTGATCTTCTTGGTTGGAAAATGAACTATTTGGTTGGAAATCCGTTTTTTTTTTATCATCAATAATAGGTTTTTTTAGTTGCAAGTTTGAATGCTCCAATTTTTGTAAAAAAAAAAAGATTTTTTTGTTGGAAATTATAGTATTCTTTTCGAAATTGATTTATTTTTCAATTTTTGATCGGTTGTGGTAAAGGATGTAAGGAATGAATGTCATGAATAAAAAGAAATGTTTGCGTTTTGCGACAAATATAAATAATGTTACTTCTACTTGATCGGTGAAATTGAAGAACTTGACCGTGAAGAACCGGGAATTTGAAACCGCCACCCTGGTTTTCTAAATCAAATAGTTCATGTATCTATAGTTTTCGAAAAACAGATTAGAATCCCTTGAAAAGGCACGACATCAATGATTTTTTTTTAAGTATAAGGTAAGTATTACTCCAATTTTTATTAATTTGAAATTCCATTTTTCTAGTTCTGGTAAAGTTTCACCTCCGAAAAATTTCAATTTTGTTAATGAATATTTTTGGTTGTTTTATTTATATTCGATTAATTGAAATTCAGAAGCTTCAGGAAAGCCTCAAAACAATTCATGAAAATCTAAAAGATCAAAAACAAATTCAAAGCTTTTAGAGATTTTTTTAAATTTCGAAGATCTCATATTTCCAGTGAACTCACAAATAGTGTAAAGAGTCAAGGAGACTTTAATAGATCTTACCACAATTTCAAAGATTTGTAGAGATTTTGAATGTTTCTGAAGATTTCAAGGTTTCCACAAACATCCGCATAGATAAGTATCTAGAAGATTTCAAGGGAGTTAAAGAGATTTCCAAAAATTTAACAAGGGAATTCTCGCTGACTTTGAACGGTTTTCAAAGGAATAAAAATAATCTAGTTACAAAATACTTAAAGATATTAGAATATTTCAATTGATTCCAAGAGAGGTAAGATTTCAAGGTTTTCAAACACTTTCACAAACTTTTTTTTAAGGACCTCAAATAGTTCACAAAGTTTTGGAAGATCTAGCATGTATAGGTATCTAGAACATTTCAAGAGAATTCTGAAAATTTCACAAATACTACAAGAAAATTTTCAAATATTTTGAACGGATTTCTAAGATTCAACAAAGATAATTAAAAGATTTAAAGCAATGTTGAAGATATTTAAATATTACAAATGATTCCCAAAGATTCAGAGATTTCGAATACTTCAGAATGTACCTGAAGATTTCAAGGTTTTCAAACACTTCCGAAAAATTTTTGTGAGGATCTCAAATAATAACGAAAGTTTTCAAAAGATCTAGTATACATAAGTATCTAGAACATTTCAATAAAATTCTAAAAAATTCACGAATATTGCAAGAAAATTTCATTACAACTTCAAAGATTTAACAAAAATATACAGAAGATCTAAAGAAATTTTGAATATATAAAAATATTTCAAATGGTTCCCAGATAATTTACAAAGATTTAGAGATTTTGAGTATTGCAGAATTTACCTTAAGATCTCAAGGTTTTCAAACACTTTCGCAAAATTTTTGTGAGGATCCCAAACAATTTTCAAAGTTTTTTAATGATCTAGTATACATAGGTATCTAGAACATTTCATTAGAATTCTAAAAAATTCATAAATACTGCAATTAAATTCTAAAAATTACACAAGTACTTCAAGAGAATAATCAAAGGTTTTAAACGGATTTTAAAGATCCAAGAAAATTTCAGAAATTTAAGGAAAATTCATCAAAGATACCTGAAAGATGAAAATAAATATTGAAGATCTGAACATTATTTCTAATGATTTCAAGGGAGTTCACGAAGATTTAGGCATTTTGAATATTTAAGAATGTACCTCAAAATTTCAAGGTTTTCACGCAATTTCGCCAAATTTGTGTAAGGATCTCAAATAATTCCCAAAGTTTTTCAATGATCTAGCATATATAGGTATCTAGAACATTTCATGAGAATTCTAAAAACTTCACAAATACTTCCAGAAAAGTCTAAAAATTATACAAATACCTATTCGAGAGAATATTCAAAGGTTTTGAACGGATTTTGATGATTCAAGAAAATTTTAGAAATTTAAGGAAAATTTATCAAAGATACCTGAAAGATGAAAATAAATATTGAAGATCTAAACATTATTTCTAATGATTTAAAGGGAGTTCACGAAGATTTAAGCATTTTGAATATTTTTCCTGAAAATTTTACAAAGATTTCAGAATATTTCAAGAGAATTTTCAAAGATTTTGCACGGATTTAAAAGATTTTGTGAAGGTTTAACAAAGATATACTAAAAAATTTAAAGAAACGTTAAAGATCTAAAAATATTCCGGATGATTTCAAAAGAATTCAGAAAGATTCAGAGATTTTGAATATTTCAGAATGTACCTAAAGATTTCAAAGATCTAGCATATGGGTATCTAGAACATTTTTAAAGAATTAAAAAAAAATCCCAAAGATTCCAAAATATTTCAAAAGAATTTGCATAGATTTTGAAAGGATTTCAAAGAATGTAGTCTGATTTATCAAAAATATTTCAAAGATTTAAAGAAATGGTGAAGGCATGAAAATATCTTAAATAATTCTCAGAGGATTCATAAAGATTTTAGAATTTACCTGAAGATTTCGAGGTTTTCACACACTTTTGCAAAATTTTTTAAAGGATCTCAAATAATTCACTAATTTTTCAAAATATTTCGAAAAATTTCCAAAGATTCCAAAGATCTAGCACATATAGGTATCTAAAACATTTCAATAGAGAATCCTAGAAGATTTCAAGAAATTCCTCAAAATTTTAAAAAGATTAAATAATATTTCAAGAGAATTTTCAAAGATTTAGAACGGATTTCAAAAAATCAAGAAGATTTCATCATAATTTCAAAGATTTCAGTAAGATTTATAAAAAATGTTTGAAAGATATAAAGAAATGTTGAAGGCATAAAAATAATTTAAATAATTCCAAGAGGATTCATAAAAATTTTGAGATTTTGAAGATTTCAGAATGTACCTAAAGATTTCAAGGTTTCCACACACTTTCGCAAAATTTTTGGAAGGATTTCGAATATTTCACAAATTTTTCGAAAAATTTTTTAATATTGCAAAAAATTTCCAAAGATTCCAAAGATCTAGCATGAATAGGTATCAAGGACATTTCAAGAGAATTCAAACAAATTTCAAGGGATTCCTGAAAATTTCACAAGGATTTTAGAATACTTCAAGAAAATTTTCAAAGATTTTGATCGGATTTCAGAGATTCAAGAAGATTTCATAAAAATTTCAAGAATTTTAGGAAGATTTGACAAAGATACCCGAAAGATTGAAAGAAATGTTAAAGATTTGAAAATATTTCGATCGATTTCAAAGGAATTCAAAAATATTTAAAGATTTTGAATATTTTAGAATGTACGTAAAGATTTCAAGGTTTTCAAACACTTCAGCAAAATTTTTGGAAAGATCTCAAATTGTTAACAAAGTTTAAAAAATATTTTTCTGATATTTTGAGAAATTTCCAAAACTTTCAAAGATCCATGAATAGGTATCTAGAACATTTGACGAGAATTTAGAAAGATTTCTAGAAATTCCTCAAAGATTTTGAACGGATCGCAAGGATTCAAGAAGATTTCATAAAAATTTTGAAGGTTGAACAAGATTTAGAGGAACGTAGAAAATCTAAAAATATTTTGAATAATTTCAAGAGAATCCACAAAGATGATTTAGAGATTTTGAATATTTCAGAATGTACCTCAAGATTTCTAGGTTCTAAAACACTTTCGCAAAATCTTTTGAATGATCTCAAATAATTCACAAAGTTTCAAAAATATTTCAAAAGGCTTCAAAGATCTCACATATGTAGGCATCTAGAACATTTCAAGAGAATTCTGAAAATTTCACAAAGATTTCAAGAGAATTTTCAACGGATTTCAAAGATTCAAGATAAAAGAAATGATAAAGATCGTAAAATATGTCGAATGATTTCAAGAGAATTGAAATATTTCGTTTCGAAATATTTCAATAGAACTGTCAAAGATTAGAGAAGATTTCATTACAATTTCGAAGATTTTAGGAAGATTTATCAGACATTTAAATTATTGAAAGAAATGTTAGAGGCATAAAAATATTTGAAATGATTCCAAGAGGATTCACGAAGATTTGGAAGATTTCAGAATGTAGGGGAGAGTGGGGAGTTGTGAGCCGGGTTTTGTTTTCGAGGTATATCTTCCTTAGAAATGGATAGATTGTAAATGTTTTGAGTTGAATTTTCAGAGAACATCTAAACACAACTACTAGACAATAGAATCTGAAAAAAAATCACCGTCATCTTTGAAATATTGCAGATCGGCTAAAAGTAAAAAAATCGGCGTTCGTAATTTTGGTGGGGAGTTGTGAGCCATGTAAAAAAATGTCAGAAAACAGCATATTTTTGAAATTTATGTTTAATAAAGTATTAAAAATTAAATTTAAGATAAATTTGATGTAACTAGAAGATTCAAAAAAATTAATCAGATTCGCAATTAACACAGGTATTACCCAGTCGTCATGTACCCTTCAAGTGCACAGCAGAGTCGCACATGTTACAATGTATTGCGTTATTTTCTATTTACTTTTTTTCGGCATTGTAACCATACAGATGATGCTGAAGTCTTTATCAACTTCCTACAACTGGTGGCTCATAACTCCCCATATCGGGCTTATTTAGAATGGACGCATCGCTATCTCGACGCATTGAACAATTATCAAAATTTGCTTTTTTGTGTAGAGAGCCAATGGCCTATGGAATGTTTTGTATAAACTTTCCTCTACAGCTGTCCGTAGAACGGGTCTCAAAATACCACAAACACAAGTACCAAAAAAAAACTTTCGGTGCGATTCAACAATGAGTGATTCACATGAAGGCCAAGAACGCCTCCAGATGCGATGAATGCCCACTGAAAAGTTAGCTTGGGTCAAGAGAAACACTGAAAAGTACATACAACAAACCTAGCAATCACCTAATGGCAGAAATCGAAATGGCTCACAACTCCCTCAGGCTCACAACTCCCCACCCTACCCTACCTAAATATTCCAAGGTTTTCGAAAAAATTTTGGAGAAATCTCAAATATATCAAAGGTTCCCAAAATATTTTGCAGAAATAAAAATATTCCAGAAAATTCCCAAAGTTTCTCAAGACCTGACAAAGATATGTATCTGGAAGATTCCAAAAGAATTAAGAAAGATTTCAAGAGAATGTCTAATGATTTCAAACGGTTTTCGAATATTTAAGAAGATTTTATTACATTTTCAAGTATTTAAGGAAGATTTAACAGATATATATTCAAAAGATTCAAAGAAATTTGGAAGATCTAAAAATATATAAAGATATTTCATAAAGATTCAGATGAGATTAGGAAGGTTCTAAAAAAATTTGCGAAAATTACAAAAACTTCAAATATTCTACAAAGATTCCAAAATATGTTGCTAAGATTTGAACATTTCAGAAATTTTCTAAAGATTTTGCAGATCTAACAGAAATATTTCAAGAGAATTCAACAAATTTAACAAAATTTTCAGAAGGATATCAATGATTTCACAATAATTATTTCCAAAAATTTTGAAAAACTTCAAATGATTTCAAGGAAATTCACAAAGATTTGAACATTGCAAATGTTTCAGGTAATTTTAAAAGTTTAGAAGATTTAACAAAGAATTCGAATATTTAACAGATATATTTGAAAGATTTCGAAAAAAATTGAAAGAATTCGAGATATATTTTAACAGAATCCAAAAATATTTTCCTGTTTCCAGATAAATTTGTAATTGGGCTTTTATCCGTCATTTGATTCGATAAATAAATTTTTCTAAAGGTTTTCAAAGATTTCGAAAAATTATGAATATTTCAAAGATTTAGAATTTAGAGATTTTGTATAGTTCACAAAGTTTTTAATGAATCCAACACTTAGAATTGAGAGATTCTAAAAACTTCGGAAAGCTTTTGAAGAATCCAAAAAAATTTCACCTAGATTTCAGAAGGATTTCGAAAGACTTTTCGGAAAGATTCCAAAAGATTCATAGATTTCAAGAAGATCTCAAAATGTCTCCATATATTTAAAAGACTTTTAACAGTTTCCAAAGATTTCACAAAAACTTCGGAGATTTTCAATATTTTAGGAAGTTTCCAAAAATCCCAGAAGATTTCACTGAAATTTCTCAAAATATAACAGGGATTTTTGAAATATTTAAAAAAGTTTTGAATGATATTAGAAAACAATATAGAGATTTCTAGAGATTTATAAAATTTTGACAAAGATTTCAAAGATCTCTAAATATTTAATGAGAATTCACAAATATTTAAATGATTTTAAATAGTTTCGAGAGATATAATAGATTTCATGACAATTTCAACGATTTCAAAGATTTTAGAAAGATAGTTAATAGATTAACAAAAATGTAGAGATTTTCAATTCTTCTGAAAATTTTTAAAGATTCAAAGATGTCAATAAATTTTGCAAAGATTTTGTAAGGAGTTTGAAGATCTGTAAAACTTCAAAATATTTTATAAAGATTTTAACATTTCAAGTATCTCAGAAAATTGCTAAAGATATTTTGAAGATTGAAAAAAAATCAAAGGATTTTGAGAGTCTTTTCAAAGATTTCAGGAAAAATTTTAAGATTCCAGAAAATTCGGAGATTTTTGAAAGATTTCAACTATTTAAGAGGGTTTCGAGAGATTTATAAAAATTCTACAAAGATTCCTAATACTTCAAAGCTTTTTAACAGTTTCGAAAGATTCAATAGATTTCATGCCAATTTTAACGATTCGAAAGATTTTAGGGATTTTCAATAATTTTGTAATTTTTTAAGGATTCAAAGGTGTCCAAATATTTGAAAAGATTTTAGAAGGAGTTTGAAGATCTGGAAAACTTCAAAATATTTTACAACGATTGACCATTTCATATATTTCAGGAAATTTTTAAAGATAGTTATAGAAGATTGAAAAAATATCAAAGGATTTTAAGAGTTCCAAAAGATTTTAGGAAAAAATTCAAACAAGATTCGGAGATTTCCAAAAGATTTCAATTACAACTTAGAAAGATTTTAAGAGATTTCACAATGATTTTGAAGATCTAAAAATATTTATATGATTTCAGATATTCCAGAAAGATTCCAAAGATTCCAAGAAAATTGGAAATAATCCAAGAGAAATCAAAAAGATTTAGAATTTAGAGATTTTTAATATTTCAGAAATTGATCGATGATTTTTAAAAATTCAAGAATTTCCGCAAAAAGTTTTGGAAAGATTTAGAATCATTTACAATATTTCACAAAAATTGGAATATTTCAGAGAATTTTCCGATTCCGGAAGATTTTGGAGTTTGAAAAAAAAAAAAAAAAATTCCAACAAATTGCGGAGATTTTGTAAGAATTTTAACCACTTTAGAAAGATAATTGAAAGATTTCTGAAAATTTCTCATAGATTTTAAAATATTCCAAGAGAATACAATTCCGATGATTCGGCAAAGTTTTCAAAGTTTCTATAAAGATTTAAAAAAAAATGTCATTGGAAAAAAAAATTGAAAAATCATTGAAAAAAAAAAAAGAAAAAAGAGAAACAAATCATGAAAATCATCATCATTTCCCATCACATTTGAAAAATCTCAAAGAAATCATTCTGTGAAAAGGGAAGCCCCACCCCCACTCTACTTGGAATTAAATTTTATTATCTCAAAATATTCTAAAAATTTGAAGATTTCAAAAAATTTAAAGATTTGGGGAAAATCCCACAATAATTTTCCAAGATCATAAATTTTTTAGAGATTTCAAAAGAAGTTCAATGAATTAACAAAGATATAAAAAAATTTCAAAGTATTTGAAAGTATTCCACGAAAATTTCAAAAGATTTGGAAGAAAATTTACAAAAATTCCATAGATGTAGAATATATTTTATTTTGAAACTTTAAAGAAGCAAGAATTTTTCGTTCTAATTGTTGCATCAAAAACAAGAAAACTTTATGATTGGAAGCCGTACAAAATACAAATACTTATCCCAAATATCAAATTTACATAGTTATTGATAGCATTTCTAAATTTCTATAGTAGTATTCTAATAGAATATTTTTAATGCTTTTATGCTTCTATTAAGGTCATGTAACACTATGCGATTCCTATATTACCGACATTTTTTTTATCTCTCTGTCCACACAAAATCGTTAAGGATTGGGAGATTAAATTAAAGGGACTCCCATCCCAGGCCCGAAACCTGATTCAAAATTTTGATACTGTCCTTATTGCGTCTAGAATTGATTTTGACACCGAAGTTTGATTTCTCACAAAAATAAAATTCAAAGGACAGAGTAAGTAGAATGAAACATTTCAAATCTTCGGAATTTGAGATGGCGTTCCCGCGCCATCCTGATGTGCGCGGGTGGGAGAGACGAGGGAGGAGGAGCATAGTCGTCAGAATTGTCGAATTTTAATGGCGGCCAAACCCGACTCCCTGTAGTGTTGTTGTAAATTGACGGAAGTGTTGTGCCCAATGTACGCTTCGGAGTGATATTTGTGCGGATTACAGTGCGCCAAGAACTGGAGCTCCGTCTATCATCGCCTTTTTCATTTCGAAGGGCTCATTTCTGCTTTCCAGGAAGGGTCATGGTGCAAGCGAGCAATGGGTCGTAGGGACTCACCCGTACGAGAAATCCACCGTGTGGCCATCGCTGCCCTCTTTGGCTTTACACCTTCGCTCAAAAAGGTAAATATTCGTTCCTGAAACATCCGAAATTAGCTCTGTGGACCCTAAAACGCGAAAATCGCGGGTGCATTGGCCCAGCCAAAACCCTAGCTGTCTTGGCACTTGGCAGAAGAGACATTCCAAAGTGGTCCTCTCATCTCACCACATTATGCTTCCTCCCTCGGTACGTCGACCCTCTTGTCCCTATTACTCTTGCAAACCGCGACCGAGTCTTTTTTTTCGCTCAATTTTTCCAGAGAAACTCGCTTTGATGAGAGGCTTTTCGAAAATAAAATAAAAGTATGCCGACAGATGGACCATTAGTGTCCTGCCTTTGTACTCCGTTGAGGACCCGAGCTGTCAAAACTTGTTCAAGCGCGCATCAACTCGATAGTTTTTCCACTCACAGAAGATTATTTACATGGTTAGGAAACACTTGTGTATTTCTGGCAGGTTTGGTTGAGGCAATTTAGCTTTCTTGGGGAGCAAAGGAAAATCGATTCATTTTTATATTCTACTTTTCCGGGGTTATTAGACGAGACAAGTGGAGATTTTCGGGGGTGAATATTGAAGTTTGAGGAAATCTGGTAGCTATAAGAGATGACCTGCACATTTCAAGTCAGAATGTATTTTTGGTGAAAAAATTGATTGTTGCAAGTTATTTTTGTTTCCGATTTTCGGATTTCGGTGCAACAAACGTTTTTTTTTCAGTCAACCGGGAAACAATCGCTGAATAGTTGTTGTCAATCAGAAAGATATGCATATGTTATTTTGTAAATAATCATGATTTATTTTATTTTTCATTTTTATTGCATTGTTTATCTATAAAATTTGCTTGTGAAATAATGTAAATGTAACATTTTAATACTAGGGTGGTCAGTACCTCCAGAGTTCTCTAAGTAGCTCTTGCGCTTGGTGGTTCGGAACCTACCTAAAGCTGTAGATCCCCCTCACCCCTGAGTTAGTGGTGAAGTGTACAAAGGAATAGAGAGAAAGTTATGTAGAGACTCTCAAGACCGTAACAGGAAAACATTGATAAATGAATTTTTGAAAATTTAAATTTCAACATTTAATACGTAGATGGTATGTTTTGATCTACTGATCTGTGAGTTTATCACAGATAAACACACATTTAATATTTGAACCTTGAATTTTCATCATATTAAAAATATGAGAAAATTTAATTGTTGAAAATTGAATTTTCAATTTGGCCGTGGCTGCGTGTACCGAAATTTCGGTACAAATAGCCGGATTTTTTCGGTACAAATATAAGAAACTGGGAAAAGAGCTTTTGTAACGAAATTTCGGTACAAATAGACAGATTTTGTCGGTCCACAAAGACACCCCGTTTTAATTTTCTTCAATTTTGCCCAGTTAAAAATCCATCTGTTTGAAATTAGGTTTCCTTCGATTTTCCTAAAGTAGTTAAATTTTTAAAGTTCAGAATTCAAGAAAAAACGAGATTTATAACTTCATAATTTGGTATGAGAATTCAATAAACACACATTTCAATTTCTTATTGATAGTTGATGTCCGTTGCATAAAATAAAAATTTTTTAAAAAATAAATTCTTTCGAATACGGGTCGCAGTTTTTTAAAATGAATTTTCAACAGTTAACGAAATAACAAAATAAACAATCATTTTTGCTGGAATCGTTTTTCTTTCTGGAGCGAATATAACTTTTTATTTGAAATTTTGTCTTGTTTCTTGAAAGTTCAAGGTTTCGTCGGAAAATTTTTGTGCATTAAAAATTTGCCTTTTTGTTTAGAAATTAGCTCTATTGTTGAAAAATTATATTTTAGAGTTGAGAATTTAATGGCTTTTACTGAAAAATCTCTTCGGTTGAAAATTCCATTTCTTTGTAAACTTTCGTTTTTTCGGGGTTTGAAAACTTCATCCCTTCAAAAAAATTCCTTCTAACCATATTTTTTTTGTTGAAAACTCAACGGTTGCATTCAAAACTCGCTTTTTGATTCAAAGTTCCTTTGTTTTGTGAAAACTTCGTCTTTCTGGGTTCGAAATTCAAGTATTTTTTCCGCTTGAATCTTGCTTGAAATTTTTTTCTCCTTTGATTGAAAAATTTTTCTGAGTTGAAAATTCAACTCTTTGATTCAACTTTGTTTTTTTTTTTTTTGAAATTTATTCTCTCCTGGTAGAAATTTCTTCCACTCAAAATTTTTTGTTAAAAGTTCTACTGTTTGGCTGAAAAATTAATCTGGTTTGGTTGAGGATCCTCTCTATCTTGTTGGAAATTCGTCTTTTTTATTGGAATTTCATCTCTGATGGAAAATTTGACATTTTGTTGAAAATTCGACTCCTCATTAGACAATAATTATTCTTCCTGGCTTAGAATTCACCTAGTTACTTGAAAGTTGAACTCCTTTGTTAAAAATTCAATATTTTGTTCGGAGATTCATCATTTTAGTTAAAAATTTGTCTCTTGCTTGACAATTAATCTTTTTTAGTTGAAAGCGCAACGATTTGTTTGGAATTTTATTTATTTTGTTGAATATTCGTTTTTTTCTGATAAAAATTTCAATTCATCAAAAAGAAATTTTTTCCAAAACGGTTCACTCTTGGTAAATAATGTTTTGGCAAGTTAATATTCAACTAATGGAATCTGAGTACGTTAATTATTGGCTTAATGTAAATAATATTAAATTATTGAGGTTACACAGTTCTACTATGATCTATTTCTCGCTTGAATTACTGATAATTTTCGAAACAATTGAATATTTTCAAAAATTAGGCTATTTACGCTTCAGTTCTTTTCAGCCTCATTAAAAAACAAGTTTCAATTTATTCAAAGTATGAAACGTCAATTTCAACCCTGCATTTTAAATAACCATTAGTTTCAATCAAGTCAAAGTTCCTACGGTGTTTTATTCGGATTGACTATTTCCTTCACCCAAAATAGTTTATTTAATTAATTTTAACTTTCTAACTCAAGCAGATACAAATTTCAGCTTTGTATACGTCACGTTCTAAATCCAGAGCGAAATTGAGTTTTGATATCAGTTTCGCGATTTGCAGACTAATCTTATCTGAAACAAGCTGTGTAGTCTGTAATCGCGTTTATTATGATAAAAATATTTTAATCCTTCTGAGTAACATGCAACTGCACGAACAACATCATCTGAAATTGTAATAGGCTGATTATTTTAATCTCGAAGGAAGATTTTTGCCTTGACAACTGTGGCCTTTCTGTCAGCTTGAGTCGCACTACTAATAGAGGTCAACATCCTCTTAGAATAATAACGTTCTCTCAGTTGATTGTTTCTGTTTTTATTACATCTGTTCACTCTCTGCACGATTTAATCAATTTATTTAAAAAACATTAATTTCTTGAGATTCAAATTTTTTTTATACAAATATGGTGGCGATTTTAATTGGAAACCTTTGAAACCTGGTAGTGGCCTGGAATTAAATTCTAAGACATTGATTTTTTTTAGTATCTACTTTTCTGAAGATGTATATCTTAAATCTTGTTAACTTTGAAAAAATTGGGAATGCGACATTTCTGATCGATAAAATATTGAACCGAAAAAGAGTATTAATTTTCAACAATATAGTTTCATTTCAAACCCGAAAATAAGATCTTTCCACAAAAAAGTTTAATTTCTACCAAACCGTTGAGTTTTTAAAGAATGGAGGATTTTTGTACAATGTAGTTGAATTTTCAACTAAAATTATCATTAATTTTTTTGTCGATGGAATGACCCGTTGAATCTACGACCCTGAAACCAAAATGGTTTTCATTCTTGAATCTGAGAAAATTCCTCTCTAGCTCCGCTGGGATTCGAACCCAGGTCTTCAGATTGGCAGTCTAGTTGATCAACAACCGTCATTCCATCGACAAATAACTGGATCACTACCCTAATGAAAATATTTTTTTAAAAAACACATTTTTACTAGAATAATAAATGTTGAAAAATTGTTGAATCTAACAGAAAAAGATGAAATTTTGATGGAAAAATCAATTTTCAAGTAAAATTATCAATTTTTAACAAAAAATGGAATAGTTATATTTCTAGTTAGAAAAAATAATTCTCAACAACAAGATAAAGTTTCATCTGAAATTAAGAATCTTCATTAGTAGAAATTAATTTTCAAGAAGAGTTCAATTTTAACGAAATACAGTTAATTTTCAATTTGATAAGATGATTCTGTAACTGAAATAAATAATTTTTTAAGGAAAGAGACGAATTATTACTATAATACGTACATTTTCCACCAAAATTATGATTTTTCGTCCGAATCGTTGCCAATTTTCAATTGAGAAAGAATTTTTTAACAAACTATTCTTCTTCGAAATTTATTTATTTATTCAATGAAAAAGTCTATGATATTTTTTGTTCGGAATTTATCTCTTATGGTAAAAATATTGCTATTTAGTTGATGATTGATCTTCTATATAGAAAATTTGACCGTTTTCTTGAACATTCTTCTTTTTTTATATAAAATATATCCTCTTGGATGAAAAGTTCTAGTGATTCTTTTAAAAAGTCCGTCTCTTCGCTTGCAAGATTAAAATATTTGTTTAACAATCAAATGGTTTATGGTTAATTTATGGTTAATTTAGAAAAAAGAAAAACCTGCACATAATATGGAATTTAATTTTAAGGCTTCGATTTACGTTGTCTTCTTTTTTGGAGCAATGCATCTTGAATTTTGTAAACTTCGCAAAAATTATGAAATCAATTTCGTTTCTTTTCGTGCCTTACTCTTGGAAGCTCCATTTGGAAATATTCACTTTCAATATTTTAAAATGCGAAATTAATGATAAATTACATTTTCTGCTAAACTAAAATATTATTTTCGGCCAAAAATAGCTAAAAACAATGAAGAGATGAATGTTTAATCAAAGAGATAAAGTCCTAAATCAAAGAGTAAAACTTCCTTAGAAGAAATTCTTTTTTTTACAAAAGAGTTCAACATTCAACCAAGAAGATAATTTCTCTACCAAAAAGACGAATTTTCAACGAAACATAAAAATTTGCAATTAGAAAAAAAAACTTCTTCAACTAGATACTTGCAGGTTTAACTAATTGTAAGAAGATAAATTTCTAACTGAAAATGAAATAATTGAATTATACTTTCGGTTCAGAATTCATCCCTTTTTTTCGAAATTCTACTATTTAATTGAAATTTTAACTACTTTTTACATTCTCATCATTTATGATTGAGAAAGTATTAGAATCGTCTGAAATTTCACATCTTGAATTTTCAAC
>WSXT02133480.1:0-10647 GCA_011762715.2 Neuroterus valhalla
TTTCAAATTTGGAACTACCCTTTTGAATTTGGAACTACCCGTTTTGGTTGGTACTACCCCTTAAAATATACCCTGGTTTACCGAACGAGTCGAAGGTCGAGTGTGCCGAAGGCGCACGAGAAAACAGCAACTTTTGGCTCGCTTCACACGCTCGAAAACCCGTGGTTTTCATGCGTGTGTTGAAGAAATTAAATTTTTATTAGAATGGTTGGAAGTTAAACAAAAAAAAAATAGAAATTTTAAAACGTGTAACTGTATAACTTGAATTATTAATCTTAAAGGAGAATTTTTGAAGAAGAATATCAACTCCCGTTGAAATAGATAGTTTTCTACCAAAGAATCGATTTTTAAACAAAATATGCGAAGTTTCAGCGAAATAATTGAATGTTCAATTCAAAAAAACAAATTTCGAATTTTGAACTAGGAAAGATCAATTTTCCATAAAAATTAAACAGTTAAATTTTCGGTTGAAATAATTGATTTTTAATAAAAACTGATGAATCTTTAGAAGAATAGATGATTTTTATTCAAGAAGATGCATTTTAAACCAAAAAGATTGATTTTCTAAATAAAAGGCAAACTTTTCAGGAAGTTCATGAATTCTCAAAGAAATAGTTTCATTTTCAGAATCAAAAATAAATGTTTAACTGAATACTTGACTTTTCACCGAGAAAAGATGAGTTGATTTTGAACAAAAGTAGTTACAATTTCAATCAGAGGTGGATTTTGAACCGAAATAATGCAACTTTAACAAGAATATTTGATATTCAACAAACAAGTGTAAATTTCAAACAAATAGAGGTTTTTTTCACTTAAACAGGATGAATTTGCAATGAACAATGTGAACGAGCTTTCATCATAATTCAGAAATATTTCTTTTCCGGAATACTCTAAAGACTGCTTGAAGCACTTCCTTTATTTGAAATTGAGTAGAGGGGACTTTCAAATTGTGAGGATTTTGAATTGGAGAAACGATTTCTTAAAATGCTTCTCTCCTAAATCCGAATTACAATTAGTTTAAAAAGTTCTCGTTCCATTTAAAAAATTCCCTGTTCCAAGTGAAATTCTAATTCTTCATTGAAACTCCCCGTCCTGAAAAAAACTATAATTATTTTCTGAAATTCCCTACCATCAATCCAATTATCAAATTTGAGTCAGCTAAAAAAATTTCACAGAGATATTTTGTTCTATTAAAGTTATCGTCTGACGCAATTATTTTTCCTAAAAATCTGGAATAATAGGTCTCGATTAATAATTACGTTTCAAATTTCATGATAACTTAAAAACAGTATTGACTTCACGAACATAACCTATACATAATACAAATTCTTCGAGTCAGGATTTAAAACGAAAATAAGATCAAATTTTGTTCTAGAATATTGTTATCTTTCAAAAACATAATTTTCTTCGATGAATGTCGTCATTTCCTTGATGAATTTCAAATCATGCGGAGCATGAGCGGACATGCTGAGATCAGTTTTGTTACATTTTATCATTTTTAGAGAAATTCCGCGATTACAACAAAAAAATCTTTTTTCCTGGTTTTCGAACGGTGTGTGGGTGTGTGTGTGTGGATATATATATATATATATACTCAATACATTCTCAAAAATACATAAACTGCATAAAAATATTCACTTCTGTTTTAAAACAAACATGTCCTAAGAAATTTTAACTGTAGCAGGTTAGTTTGGTTCAGGTCCTTATAAAGAATACGTAAAGGAAAGTCCTTTGTACCAAAAGGTTTTTATTTTTATTTTTTTGTACAAGAAAACTTAAATTTTGCTGGGGTACAGCATCTGTAACAAAAAAAAGAGATTATTAATAATTATCAAAATAAGGAGATTATTAGTGAGTAACAATTTCTTTGGTTAGCATTAAAAAAAGGGAAAAAAATTATTCAGTAGGAAAATGCTGACTAAAGATTAAACCTACAATTCTAATACGATGTCCCATGGCTTTCGCTGGAAGGTTTCGCTTGAATTTGGCCCTTACGGATCCACTGTTACCATGAGGACGTGTTACTTTTCCCCAAACAGCACGAACTTTGTTTTTCTTCGTCTTGTTTCCGGGAACTGGGGTCCTGTTCTTTGCCTATAAAACGAAAAAAAATAGAAAATGAGATTCCCCAATATTCAAAACTCGTGAAATTCTACATTATCTTCAATTGAAACATTTTATCTCTATAAGAAAATATGTTGTGCATGTTATAGGAGAAATCACTGAAAATTCTTCGAACAATTTTCCTTAACTAAAATTTTCTAATGATTGTTGGCTAGGCCCTTCAAGTTTTTTGGTATTAGGTCTATTGAATAAAACTTTTCTCAAGAATCTTTCAATGAATTTGAAGTTAAGACTTAATTTAGTCAATCGACTAATTGAGATAAAGTTATTAATTGAAAAAAGAAATAATAAAATAATAAAAATGATATAATAAATAATAATCATTATACATAATGAATTATAATTAGGCAATAATAAAATAAATAAATAAGTAATAAATGAATGAATTGAAATGAACGGAATATTTTTTCCTATTTTTATTCATCCATAGATATTGTTTATACGACAATTGGAGATTATGCATTATGGGTACTTTCTAGTAATCCATTATTCCTGAAATGAATAAACGAACATTTTATAAGTGTTTCTAGTTTATAAGGCCATTAAGGGGTTACATACCTTTTTGTACGGAAAAATTGAGGGTAGGTTTGGATTTTTTCAAAGGTATGTAGCATTAATTTTATTACATCAAAGTCATAATTTTTAGATAGCACATTTCTCAGTGAAAAAAAAAGGATTAGTTCACAAAAAAATATTAATATTTGTCGAAGTGATGGCCCTTTCCCAGGAACCCTCTTTTTTTGATGAGGCTTGTGATGACCGCGAATTTCTCAAATTTTTAGACATGAAAAATTGAGTTTTCAAGAAAAACATTCCCGTATGCAGAAAAAACAAACTATTTATTTGAATAATCGTTCAAGTACTAGAAATTTTCTTATACTAATACATTGTTCAAAGGCTAGAGCTCCGCCAATTTTCAATATTTTCTACGAACTAATGCTTCTTTTCACTGAAAGATGTACTTTCAAGAAATTTAACTTTGATTTCATTAAAGTTTTGCTGTATACCTTTAAAAAAATCCAAACCTTCCCTCAATTTTCCACACAAAGAGGTATATAACCCCTTGATGGAAAGATTTGTTCATTTGAACGCTCGGAACTCTAAACACTTTGAAAATTAAAGTGACTCAAAACAAGAACTTCAGTATTTTATGATACAAAATTATAAGGCCTAAAATATTAAAAAATTTTTAATTTAAGCTTATAAAAATGAATAATTTTTTTTATTTGAAAGCACATAGACTAAACTTCTTATTAAATTCAAACGTTACAGTTTATGGAATAGAAGAGTGAACCATTTCTAATTTGAAGGATAATTGAGACTTGATTAATTTTTTTGTAATGTAGCAAGACTTAAGTTTGAATCATGTGTGTAATATTGAATTGAAAGCCTTTAGAATTGAATGACTCGTAAAGTATATAATTGCAGAAATACTATCATTGCAAATATAATAATAAAATGTATCATATATGCGAAATTGTAACAATTCTGAAATATGACAATCATCGCAGGAATTTCAAAGGAATTAATAGATTTTATAACTACCTATTTTTTTTCTAATTTTACTGTCATTTCTTCACATTCCTAAATTTTACACATCGATTTTTCGACTTACCATCTTTAAAACTTCTGAAGATTGAATAAGAAAATTTGTAATTTTGAAGTGATAAAATTTTGTGTATGAAGTATTCAACTTATTCTTCATTTTCAATTTTTAAGTGTCCAACCTTGAAGACTTTCGAAATTGTTCAATACAGTGGTTCCTTTCAGTCAATACGGAAGGTTTGAATTCTGAATGATTTCATTAAATTGAAGGAATGAATTAAAATCAGATACATTTTAAAGGTAATTGATGTAAGATTATTCAGCATTATCCAATTTATAGCTTGAAATAGAAACTCTTTAGTTTGGAAATAGAACTTAAGGTATTCAAGTTTAAACGCCTTAAGTTTTAATTTTTCCAATTTTGAATGCATTAGATCTTAAATTTCAAAGTTTTCAATGTTCAAGTATATTTTCTCATGAATCTTTTCAATTCATAATTTTTATTGCTTTTGAATGGGAATAGTAGATTTCGGAACACCAACTTGAAAATATTGAATAATTCCCAACGACGGTAAAGCACGGAGAGCCAAAAGATAAAATATAAGCAAAGTCAAGAAAATTCTTCAAAACAATGGGAAACATTGACGGAATAGGAGGCCTGAGAAAACACGAACTTAGACCCAAGTTTCGTTAAAAAATCCTTAATGTTTCGAAACGAACAGCGAAAAATAAAGATGAAAAATAAAGATGTAAATTGAAGACAAGACGGATTGGAAATCAGTTCTGAAATTTAATTTTTGGTAAAGTTGAAATGTTCTGAATCTAAATAAAAGTTTCACCATTGAACCGGTTGCAAACCGAAAAATGAAGTTCAGCAAATTGGCACAATCTCATCAGAGTAGTTGCGGATCCCAATTTCGAAAATCTCCTAGTTCTAGCAACCCTAGTCATGCAATATCAAGTAACATTCGAGGAGATTAGGTAGGATTTTCTTTTACCATAATTCAAGAATATTTCCCGATGTATATATTTCCATTGGCCGAAATTTTTCACATGATTTCTCACTTCAAATCCAAATTGACGTAGATATAAAAATAAAATCTCTGTATCGATATGAGTAAAATTCACTAGTGCCTTCTCTAGATATATTTTATAATTAATATATTATGATTTTGTAAATTGACTAACCTTGTAGACATAAACGCATCGCTTTCCTACATAAAAGTCGGAGTCTTTGATAGACCTTGCACCCTCAACTTTTAGAAGAGCAGTGTGCTCATGTTGGTTACGAAGACCACGTTTGTAACCAGTGAAGATAGCCTTTGCGTAAAGACGTCCGTGTCTTTTGAAGGGCCTCTTTTTCAACGGAACTGGTTCCGTGGGCTTGGGCTTGATCGCTTTCGTCTTGGATTTTGGCGCTGGGTCAGCCATTTCTAGAAAGAATGATAACAAAATTAGAATAATAACAAGCTTATGTCTCTCGAATTATATATGTGTACAATCATAGATGTTTCTCAAATCTATCTTCTATTTCACTCTTTGCAATATGGAATATCGGCGGAAAAATGTTTAATCGAACCAGTCTGCTTCTTTATCGTCCAATACAAGTTAACACACGTTTATGATATACGAAGGAATTTTAAGAGTACTGAAATGGAAATTTACGGAGAATTGTTTCTAAGTGACATAGAAATTGATGAAAAAGTGCAACAATACTATTATTGTTCTTTTTGACTTTTCATGACAAGGTATCCATTTTACCCATTTCCTTTTAAACTAATAATAACAATAAGTAAGTTATTTTATAGAGCAAGGATATCTCAGTTTTAGTTTGTATTATTATGCATTACTGAAATACGATCAACAATTTGAAACAATAAATTTCTTTAATTCTTGAGGCCCTGTCATCGTGAATTGAATTTGTATGATACATAAAACGATTGGATGTCAACAGTAAGTTTAAATATATGTTGCGAACTCAAAACGTGTAAATTTTAACAAAATGCGGTAAAGACAATTGAAAAAAGTAGATGTCAAATTTTAAGGTTAGAAATCCAACTTTGAGGTTAGTCGCACAAAAACAGTATTTAAGGAATTCAAAATTTTAACAGTACTCCCAAAACAAGGACAGTGCCCAAAAATTTATAACACTTTTCCAAAACAGCACAAACTCTTCAAGTTTATGGAAACGACTCGCGACTGTTTTTCTAAGGAAAGAAGATTGACGAGCTGCCGTGTTTAAAATCCGAAGAAATCAAAAATGCAGGCACAACATCCAAGAACAAAAATGTGAAAATAACACACAAGGGAAAGTAAACATCCACTCGCGTATGATATTTTTCGATTTTCCTTACAGATTTTGATAAATTTTAACCAAAATTTCAAAGCGTGCTGAACGAAAACTCACCGGACTTGTAACACGCGATAAAAGAAAAGAACAGGAAAGAGAAGAGAGGATACTGCTCTAGAAAAATTCTGTCCGCTCTATGAAGACTGCGCATGCGTCTTTCCGACAGTATCATTGGCTGTAAATTACGCGCTTTTTTAAAATGGATGAATGATTAAATCAACTGTTATGGGTGAATAATAATGTTGTAAGATCAATAAAAACAGTTTATTTATCACGAAATAGACTTCCGAGTGAAGAATGAAATAGTTATTTGAAATAAAGTAGTTCAAAATAAATTAATCATTCTAACCGCGGAGTGCAGATTATTGATTTCACAACAAACATTAGATTCGAATAATTATTGATATTTTTGAGCACACATAATAAGTAATAATCATCAACAATTTGCTTAAAAATTTGTTCAATTCAAAAAAGCGCGCGATTTACAGTCAATGAGGTAGCTGACAATACTCATGCGCACTCTTGGGGAAAGACTGGAGGAAAATAGTAGGTAATGTAGATTTGGTCATAATCCTCGTTAGCTAACTGAATATTTTTAATAATTTTTGATCTCAATGCTCTAGATGATGGAAAATGCGTAAAAATTTATATTCTTCTTCACATTCAGTTTGCATGCAGGTTATGTGAAGTGTCTATTTCATCGCTTATTTCCATCTTTCGTAGTTTTGTTTCTTCTGAATGGCAGTTTCCTTATATCTCTTTGGCCACAAACATACAAAGATCTAGAAGCGAACTTTATGTAAAGAAATTAAAAATTTTCAAATTCCAAAAATTGCGCATTAGACATTAATAATTTGAAAAATTGATTAGGAATAAGAAGTAAGAAAATCATATACGAAATATTATTGATATAGTAAAGAATTCCAAATTTCTCCTGTGAATAAAATATAATTTACGTACAAATGTATATCTTCATGAACTTGCTAATGTGATAAGAATTACGATTTTTGGATTCTCTAGCCTGCATAGGAGCACGCGTCCATTCATTGTTATTAGTAAAAGGTTGGTTTTTTGTGTTTTTTTAATGTTTTAAATCCATCCCATTAACGTACGTTCCGTCTGCCCCCCCCCCCCCCCTCAAACTCTGACGTAAGAAAATATAAAATTTTAAGAGTGCATGACAGTGCATATGAGTGCATTGTCAATCAAATAAAATAAGATTTATCGAGGAAGAGGATTTTTTTCCGGCGGATACCAGTCGCTTTGGTGATTAATACAGATAAAAACTTCCCCTACTGCGGTGATAATAGAGCCTTTATAACGCCATTGTATTATTATTGATAATAAGCTTTTCCTCTGAATGAATAAAATTGAAAAATCATGATAAAAAATATTGTTGACTTTTTCTTTTATTCCACCCTTTTTTTCGGAAAATAAAGATTCGGATATCCACTTATTTATGAAAATGCCGTTTTTTTGAAGGAATTATTCGCGATAGATCCTTAGTCTTATTCTTAGGCAAGAGGTTGCCACTGGCAGTTGTTTTGTACACCTGAATCAAGGCATTGAAATAATTTTTTGGAGATGAATTTTATTGATTGATATTACACTTGCAGAAAATTTGTTTATGTATGAGAACCTAAACACGAACGGTTGATTGGCCCAATAATTTAAGAACTAAGTTTGGCCAATAAATTCATCCCCTCTTTTGCTTTGTGGACTAGCTGAGTCCTCAAGTTATCGAGCACATCTTCATTTCATACATCCCATCTCGAAGAATTCCCAAGAGAAGACAAACAATGAAACAAGATATTCAAGGAAAAGAACCCAGCCTACAAAAAATATCAATCAATCTTCCTCCTTCGGAAAGGAAGGATTTCTTTTTGCGAAATCTACCTCCTTACTTTACCAAAACTTCTTTATTCCGCCTAACTACAAGTCCCGTTTCCTCTTTTTTTATCAGCAAAGCATCAAATCGATCCACATTTGGCCTGGCCAAATGTATCCTTCGTCGATTATATCAATTTAGCAACAGCATTCCTCAAGGGCGTACGCAGGATTTTTATTAGAGGGGGGCAAAATTTACAAAATGTAGTTAAATGGCTAATTATTTGTTTAGAAAACATCAACACTTGTACGCAATAAATTTGAAGTAGTGACAAACGTCGTGGGTCTTCAGTGAAATGTTTCAAAACTTTTTCTATGATTTTATTTTCATTTTCTTGCAAATGATAATATCACTTAGGGGTGGGCAACTGCCCACCCCTGCCCGCCCTGCGTATGCCCTTGGAATTCCTCATAATACAGCTGACATTTTTATGCCTTGACAACATATCTACACACTCTCCACTGCTATTAGTTGTCTTCAATGATTATTTCCCAAACTTCTTGGCTTACCCTTCATTCTCTCTAGACAAGGTATGAGCCTAACTTGGTTGCATAACTGGTATCGGCTCTGGTTTTAAAAGTTCTTTGGGAGTTTCAATAAATCTTTCTGTTTTCGTTTGTGGAACCTTATAGGAAAGTTTAGCAAAAATATCAAAGCTATTAAAACCACGCGCGATTAGGAAACGCCTAAAGACGATTTTTTCCTCCATACTCTCAGGTTCTCTTTAAACTGTGATACTCAAAAGTATGCTCACAATTTGAGCACAACTCTAATTGTTCTTCTGGAATACGAAAACTTGTAAGGTAGCAATAATTATCCTAAAGAGCAAACTAATCAGCAACATACCGCGAGGGGAGTTCGATCTTATGAATAATAATTTTGATTCTAGGAAAAAAATCGGTACGACTCACAGTGGGCTGGATCGTCGAAAAGGTAGTCATTAATTCAGTTTTGATATTTAATGTACACATATATTCTTTTTTAGGGTTTTTAAGGTCGCTGATGAAGAATTTGAAACCCGGATTGAAAAAAACAAAATGTACGACAGCAAAATGTATAGCTTCTATAAAAAAAATATGGATTTTTTTCCTTCGTTTTTTTTGGTCTCACTTGAAATTACTATTTGTGAATCTGAAGGCAGAATTTCGGAAAATAAAAAGGTACACTAAAAAGTGATGAAGTTTCTTTCGATAGCTCAAAAAAATTTGTGAAACTGCATTTTTTCACAGTTTTATATCGATCGATTATTTTACTTGAAAGGCGTTTTGGAAAACTGAAATACTCACCAAACATGGCAACTGTTTCTCGGGAGATTTCTTGTGATTTGTTCAAAAATCGGAATTTAGTGTTTCATGAGGTAAAATATCGCAAAACCTTCATGTACGAATTTGATATTTGATCAAAATAAGCAGCCATATTTTTTCGAATTCAATATACACTTACCGCTTGGACAGGTTCCTCTCGCGTCAGCGCCAGTTTCTCAAGTGTTCATGATCGAGTGATTATGCAGCATTATGCAGCACGACAGCCTATCAGCCTTGAAAAGACAGGACCGTAATGCATAGTATAGAAGTTGTTTACTTGGAGACTTGCGACGAACGTATTCACGAGACTATACATACGGTCCTGAGTGTTTACCTTCGCCTAGTCAGTCGTCGCTTCAAATCTGGTTTGAACTGGATTTTTAATTTCTCTCGCGTCAGAACCACAACCCCCGATACTGGCCCACGTCTAGGCGGTAAGTGTATTTGAAAATTCAATTCAAGTAGTAGGTATTGAGAAAAAACGTCAAAAATAAAAAAGCTTTAGTTTTTTGGATAACATATTTTATATTTTAAGGTAAATCAATTTTAATAAATAAAATTCTGGTTATATAGGGCCACCGTCAAACGCAGATAAACCTTCCTCTAAAACATTTAGCTGTTTGTCCAGTGTCAAATAAAGCTTGTTTTTCAGAATTTCGAAAATCTGCAGTCGGGTGCACACCAACGAGTTAGTACCTGAATCTGGAACACGATCAACATTTTATGGAAAATACGAGAAAATAAAAAGAAAATAATAATAAAAAATAGTAAATATCACCTAATCTTGAAAATTGACAGTATAGTTCGAAAATTTTAGCAAAGTGAAGAGAAGCAAATATGTTTTACTTTCATACTTTTGCCAAAAAAATTTGCAAAAAAGCCCAACAACTACTCAAAAATATGTTTGAAGCAGTATGGAAGAAGTTGATTGCTCAAAGAAAGCAAAGAAAGTGATTTTAAGTATATGCAGCAAATATTTTTGACTTACTACAAAAGCATTTAAATTATGGAAATATTTTTTATGCCCTAAACTGAAATTAGCTGTCAAATAATGAATGGCGAACCAGGCCGGTTTAGTCTATGCCCGCTATGGCTACGTGGGTGTTTGCGTGACAAAGTTGAGGTGACAAACAAAACAAAATAAAGCAGATTCGCGGATATTCGCAGCTAAATTTAAATGTATGTTATCCGAGGTAGTCTTACCTATCAAATAAAAGTGATTTAAAGATTTGATCTGATTTGATAAAAAATATAGGCCTCTTATATTACAAACCAATCTTTTTTTAGAATCGCTTGAAGAGCCATAGTCATATAAAAAATACTCTGATCTGATATTAGAGCGCGACAAATAAATTGTGCTCACGGCTCGTGCGAGCATATACTTGATGCTACAACACGCACATGCGAATGCTCTAGCACTCGTCACCTTACAAATC
>WSXT02133491.1:0-10647 GCA_011762715.2 Neuroterus valhalla
TCTCTCTTGATTAGGAAATCCATATAATAATCCTAATAATCCAAATGAAGTAATCTACATTTTCAATAATGATGTTTCTCTTTTCCTTCTTAATATTTATTTATTTCTTGAATTTTTAATAAAGTCATGTTGTCTAAGAAATAAGAATAATAATTTGAAAATATATAATACTTATTCATATCAAAGAGAAAAACGATACCAAAGAAGAAAATCGTCCGTGGAACGTGATACGCGCGCCGGTGTGAGGTACTGCGCTCGACACCGCTGGATTCACTAAATTTTTGTCGATAGTAATAATAATTTCACCATTTTAAAATAAATCGTTTACGATCGGAAATTTGACGTAGGATACGATAAAAATACTAAAAACTCAATTCATGGGGGTTAAACTAGTAAAAACCAATTTTAAAAGTTTAATTGTTTATAACAATTTAAGCATGTTAATATTATTTCTGGGATGATTTTTTTATCAGAGCTCGTTCTTTTACCTTTCAGATAAAAAAAAATAATATCTGTAGCTCAAATAGAACAGGAGTTGTGCATTTTTAAAAAATAGTCTTCACTCAAATTCTCAATTTTTCAATCCTTCCTATTCCTCAAAAAATTCCAAAATAAAAAAAATCCTCAAATACGTATCTTCTCTTTTTTGATAATAAATCCGCAAAAAAAGTATTAGCTCAATCAAAAATGGGTCGGTCAATTCTCTGTTCGATTTGTAAAAGAATGTCCGATATACATTCAATAGAACAAATTCTGCCTTGAATATGACTATGATTCGTATAATTTTCTAAACAATATTTCTATACAGGTAAAGGTCGAATGTCAGAATCAGAAAGTGCCTTATGTTGGCTGCGTGGTTGGATATCACCTGCTTACATAAAACAAGAGTTCCAGCAAATGTGTGAAAGTATTAAAATCTCACAAGCAAGTACCAGCGAAAAGACGAAAGTGAAACTTGTGGAACATTACAAGAAGAGGAATTTCTATGTTCCATTTATATTGGTAGCGGTAGCATTCTTCATATCTACATTGAACGGAACGATCACTCTTCAGACATATGCTGTAGTGATTTTCAAAAGTCTAAAAGCTCCTATAAATAAATACACTGCGACTGTCTTCCTTGGTCTAGCAGAGCTTATTGCTACGATTATCTGCGCCGTACTTATTCATTTTACTGGAAAAAGGAAGTTGACATTCTTTTCCATCTCGGGTACTTTTCTTTGTTTCTTTTTTTCGTCAATCTATGGTTATGTTATCAACAATGATGAAGTGGATGGATCAAATCACACTTGGATTCCGACAACCTTAATGATTGGGGCTGCCTTTTTCTCTCATGTGGGTATTCGGCTCTTGCCTTGGATTCTAGCAGGCGAAGTATTTTCCACCCAGGTAGGGGCCCTATATCGTAATTATGTAACAGTGATTCTCATGTCTATTTAATATTACTATAAAAGTAGCGTGCGCCAAGGCGCGCGTCTCTGCTCTTTTATTGTTAACTTCTTCGGCTTAAGACGATCTCAGGGTACCATGTACTGCCATGTACTACCTGAAGGCTCATCCGACCCTTTCCATTGTTTCATGCCAGCGTCGAGCTCGTCGAGACTCGGTAAGGAACTGTGCTCAACCTAAGGATTCTCAAATTCTGGATTTAAAAATTTTTAAATATTATGTTCAAAATCAACGTGGTTTAGCGATTCCAACGATATGTTAAGTGACTCTGAAAGTTGAAAATTAGAAGTTTAGCAAATGTGTAGGTAATAATGAACTCTGCTCCACACCACCATCAGTTCGAGTTCAAGGTGCGTTTTTTTCACGTGATGATCCCCAGTAGGCCTAGACTACTTGCCAATTGAACATGCATTTTTTTTACAACTTGATTCAAAATAAGTTTGTTTGTTGAAGATTTATATTCAAGGATTAGGATTTCAACTATTTATTTACATTTTTTTTCTGTTAAGAATTCACTGTTTGGTTGGAAAATATGACTATTTAGAGAATGCAATACTTCCTGGTTCAAGATTAAACAATTGTACTCGGAAGTCATTCTTTCTGGTTGATATACCGATTATTCGGTTCGAAATTCATATTTACGGTTTAAAAATTCAACGATATTCTCGAAAATTAACTTTTTTGTTGAAAGCATTATTTTCTGTTCGAAAACACAACTTTATAGGGGATTTATTATTTTTATAAAAATTCATGGTTGTGGGTAAAATTGGTTCGATTCTTAAACCAAAAATAATTTTTGGTTGAAAATTCCACTATTTGGTTAAAGAGAACCTTTTTTGATGGAAAATGTTATTTTTGCGTTGAGAAGTTTACTGTTTTCTAGAGAATTTGTCTTTTTTGGTCGAGAATTCAAAAATTCGATTGAATACTCACTTTTCTGTTTAGAATCAATACTTGTATGTTGAAAATTTAACTTTTTTGCGTGAAGAATTCTTTTTCTTCTGGCATAATAAATTTCTTCTTTCAAGTCGAAAATTCTTCAGGTTTTCGAAAAGACACATCCTATTCAGTTGAAAATTAAATTTTTTTGTAAGAACCTCGTCTTTTTGTCTTTGAACTTCAAGAATTTAGTAGAGCTTTCTTTTTCTCCTTGACTGAATACTCTTTTTGGGCTGAAAATTCAACTGTTTTGTTGTGAATTTGACTATTATGTTGAAAATTCATCTATTCTATCGAGAAGAATCTCTTTTCTCAGAAGGTCAACGGTTTTGTAGGAAATTAATCATTTAGGTACAAAATTCTACAATTTGGTCAAAATTCGTGTTCTTATAGATCAAAAATTTCTCTTAGTTAAAAATCCATCTCTTCTGTATTGACTTCCATTCCGTCTGGAAGAAGTTTTATAGTTTTCATTCGGGATCGTTACTGTTTAGTGGATAACGAATCTAGTTTAGTGGAAAATTCAACTATTTTCTTGGAAAATAATTTTTTTCCTTCCTTCCCTGAGAAATCTTTCATGGTTGAAAATTCAGTAGAATGTAATGTTGTTGAATGTCCATATTTCAGGATTACAGATTTAACCTTTTCGTAGAAATTTGTCTATTTTTTTCAAGATTTTTTTTTTCGTAGAAGTTTCACTTTTTGTTTAGTTGAAAATTAACCAATCTTATTACCAAGTCATTTTTTTGAATAAGGAATTGGATTATTTATTTAGGAATTCATAATAATGGTTCGAGGATTTGGTGGAAAATTAATAATTTCAGGTTGAAAATTCAATTGTTGTACGAAAATTTGTCCTCTTCACTTGAAAATTCCTCTTTTGAAAAAAAGGTTTATTTTCTTTCAGTTTGTAAGTTAACAATTTCGTTAAAAAGAATCAGTTTTGTTTAAAGTTTAAAACTTCGGTTACCAATTAGCTTTTTTGTTGAAAATCCATCTTTTTGGGTTATGAATTCAACTGCTTTGTACAAAATTCGTCATTTTGGTATAAATATGTTTTTTTTTTCTGGATCAACAAGTTGGTTAAAAGTGGCCTCTTTTTGCGAATCAGTATTTTCGGGTTTAAAATTAAAATAATTGTCAAAAATTCGTCTTTTTGATTTGGATTTTCATTTTTTTGGTATAAATTCGATTTAGATTTTCAACTACACATTAGCTTAACTTCTAATTTTCAACTTTCAGAGTCACTTAACATATCGTTGGAATCGCTAGAACAAGTTGATTTCGGATATAATATTTAAAGATTGTTAAATCCAGAATTGAAGAATCTCATATTTTGTAATTACCTGCGGCTGAAAAAGGTATCAGGCATGAGTATTTGCCATCGCCTGGATAGGGGAGCCGTAGGTTGAGCACAGTTCCTTTCCGAGTCTCGACGAGCTCAACGCTGGCATAAAACAATGGGAAGGGTCGGATGAGCCTCCAGGTAGTACATGGTACCCTGAGCCATTCTAACATTAAATATAATATAGAATCACTCTTTACTGACTCCACTGACTTTATTTTTTTTGCATTAAATTTGTCTGTTAAAAATGTATAGCAAAAGTATGCATATTTGGATTTTAATCATTTTTTTCTAATTTGTATTCTTGATGAATGAAATTAATTATTTTGATATGTTTACACTGTCGAGTTATCATGTCCAATATTACCCATCTTTTTATGAATATTTATCACATCATTTTTTAAATAATTCATTTATTTATTACAACTTTCTTTCTGTTAATTTTCTAGATTTATATTGCCTCATTGATATTTTCCTAATGAAAAATTAGGTTAATTACTGAATCTTCGTGAGTCGTGTATTATTGAAATCGTAGAACATTGTTCCTCTTCTCGTCTTCTCGTCTTCTCCTCTTATTCCCTCCCCCTCCTAACTCTCTTTCTCTCTTAGCTTTCTTCTTTCTCGATTCTTTTTGCTCTTGTTCTCTTCTTACCTTTTTCTCTTTATGCGCGACTCCTCCCCTTCACTCCTCCACTAACCTTCTTTTTTCATTCTCCCCTTCTTTGCTAACTTCTCTCCAACTTTCCTCTTCTTATTCCCTCCTTCTCTTCTTCACCTGACTCTCTTCCTATCCAGACTTTCTCTTTCTCTTATATCTCTTCTACCCTTTTTTTCTCCTAAAACTTCTATTTTCTTCTCATCTTAACTTCTCCTCTCCTCTTCTTCTCCTTTTTGCTCCTTTCTGCTCCTTTTCTCTCCGTCACTCAACTCTTTTCTTCCTTGTTCTTCCCTATGTTCCTCCTCTTTTTGTCATTACTCTGTTCTTCTCTTCTCTTCTCCTCTTCTTTTCTTCTTCTTTCAACTACCTTCTCTTTTCTTCTTTTCCTTCTCTTGTTCTCTAATTTTTTCCTTCCATTCTCCGATACTTCTCTTCTTTTCTCCTTCCCGTTTTCCTTCATCTGTTAACGCTCTTTTACAGTTTCTTACCTTTTCCACTCTTTCCGTTCTTCTGTTCTATTCACCTTCTCCTCTCCGCTCTATGCTGTTACTCTTCTTCTCTTTTCTTCCCTTCTCCTCTACTCTTCTACTCTTCTTCCTCTCTTCACCCAACTTTCTTCTTCTCTTTTCTTCTATCTCCCTTTCTCGTCCTGCGATTCTTCTTTTCTTTGTTTCTCCTTTCCTTTTTTCTCCGATTCCCTTCTTCTTTTCTTTTCTTCTTCTTCTTCCAACTCTCTCCGTCCACTTCCTTCGTCTCTTGAATCCTTCTTTCTCCTTCTATCGTTTTCTTTCTCTACTCCTCTCCTCTTCTCCTACTCTTCGTTACACAACTCTCCCTTTTCTATTCCCCTCGTTCCAAACTCCTCTTTTTCCCATCGCTCCTTTCTTCTTCTGTTATCCTCTCCTCCTCTCATATCCACCTTTTCTCCTGTTCTACTCTTTACCTCTGCTGTTAGCATTCATTTCAGCTAGCTCTGTTCGAAAACCTAAAACCTAAACCGATAAAATAAGCGGCCTTCTGCTCCGCACACATAAAAAATAACACACAGCCGAATTCTACATCGAGAGTACCCTTTGGTAACACGAAACCTTATCCAGATTCACACACATAACCAGTCACACAAAACGTACGCACATTACAGTGACACGGTGACACGGTAACGCTTAGAGATTTCTTATATAGGATTATTAGGAAAATTATGAATAAGTATTAATAAATAATCATTTGATTTAAGGTTCGAAGTACAGCAACTGGCATCGCTGGATCGATGTACTACATCTTTAGCTCTATTGCTAACAAAACTTTTATGTACATGATCGAGGGAATGACACTTCCTGGTACATTTATGTTTCACGCATGTATCAATTTCGCTGGTCTTATTATTTTATACTTCATTCTTCCTGAGACGGAGGGACGGACTCTAAAAGAGATAGGAGAACACTTTTCTGGGATTCAGAATTTGAAGCACAGACCTAGGAAAGAAGAATTGGCATCTAAAGAAAAATGGGCTGCTACAAATCCCACGCCAATAAATGATGACACAGAAAGTAAAGTTTAGCTAAATCTGAATCAGATTAACGTATACTTATATCATTAGAAGCATTTGGAGCTATAAATCTCTCGAAAAACTTAGTATTCACGTGCGTAGAATTCGGTTATACGACCATGATTCACAAATTCATGACTCATAATCGTAGTTCATCTAAACATCTTCTTCCTGTGCTATATCAATGGTGATATATGAATTACCAAGGTATAGTGTTATATAAGTTATGAATCTCAGGATGAGACTCTTTAGGATTGTGATATGAGCTTCGCGACAGTTCCCTGTACATATACGTATCGATAAATATAATTTTCCTAGGTTATATTAAAGAGATATGGAGAGTAACAATGTATAAGACATGTCAACTAGTAATAAGGTGGCGACCCTAGCGGCCACTTTTTCAGATTAGGTCCATATTATTGATATATCCATGATATCGATTTTTGTATCCACGACTCGTTTGGTGGTGCAGAATACTGCATGTCGAGAACCACGTCGGTAAATAAATGTGGACTCTAAAGAGTGTACAAGTGTGCGTCGCGTGGACCTGAGTGGGTAGACTTCATGCACACAATCTTACTCCGGCTTGGGCACGGCGCCGACGATAGCCGAAAAAAAGTTTCACGAATCGTCGATCCCGCTATCGAAGGCATTTGATTCGAATATCGTATTGATTGAACAATCTTGGACCGAAATAAGCCCAGTTGTGTGTTTTTAACTGTCAACTGTTTGGTCTAATAATCGGTTTGCGCATTTTCTATTTTTACACTAGATTTAGTGATTTTTCATCTGAAATGATAAATCTTCGTCAAAATAAAAATGTTGTATCAGGGATAATTCAACTTTCAATTGAAAAGAATAATTTCTACCCAAACAAACAAATATCCAAAAAAATACATGAATCATCAACTGAAAAATATAAATTGTCACAAAAAAAAAATAATAGTGAAATTTCTGATTGGAAGGACTAAGTTTCAATACGAATAAACGAATTGATAACAGCTTATTCGAAACGTTATATTTCAATGAAAATGAATTCAATTTTTTATTGAAAATAATTGAATATTCAATTGGATAGATACATTTTTGACTGAACTGATAATCCTTTATTCACAAAACTGAATTTCCAGCAAATAAGGTCAGCTTTCAAACACGCAGTTAAATTTTCAGAAGAGCAATTGTATTTTTGACAATGAAGTTATTTCTTCCAAATGAGAAAATTTTCCGACAAAAAGTAGAATTCCATACCAAAAAGGATTACTTTTCAAGAAAATTCTTGAGTTTTCAACGTGACTAACAAAACCAACTAACAACAAAAATTTCCAACGATAAAGTCTCAAATATTTACGGGAAAACAAAATTGTTTATTGTTGAAATTCTGGGCGAAAAAAATGTTGCAACAGGCGAATGTACATTTTCAACAAAAAATTTCAATTTTCTAAAAGAGAGACATTTTGTTAACAGAACAACCGAGCAATTTTCAATTCAAAATGGAGTGATTGCATTTTTTGCCACAAAGTAATGTTCGACCAAAAAAAAAAAAAAATGAATTTCCGACAAAATATTCGGATTCTGAAACATAAAGACAAATTTTTATTTCAAGTGCTGAATCCAACTTCCAACCAATTCTTTAGTTTGCATCGAAAAAGATTAAATTTCAAGCAAGAAGTGTAATCAGTTAATGCAAGACGATAATATTGCTGATTATAGGTCCAAGAAATATTCTTTCATTATACCGGTGCCCCGGTAGCGTAATTGGTCAACGCCTCACTCATGTATAGTGTCGAATCGCGGTTCAAATCCGGGCCGCGGCAAATTTTTTCTCATTTCTCTAAAATAATTTTTGGACCAGTAATCAGCAAAATTATCATCTTAAATTAATTGATTAAACTTCTTGGTTGAAATATAATCTTTTTCTATACGAACCAAAGTATTGGTTGGAAGTTGGATTCAGCACTTGAAATAAAAATTTGTCTTTATTTTTCAGAATTCGAATGTTTTGTCGTAAATCCGTTCTTTTTCTGGTCGAAAATTACTTTGTGTCATTTTTCCATTTTGAATTGGAAATTGCTCGGGTGTTCTGTTGAAAATTGTATTTTTTTGAGGAAATTCAAATTTTTTGTTGAAAATTTACATTTGTCTGTTGCAAAATGTTTTCCCGCCTAATCAATTTGTATATTCGTATTGAAACTTGGAGTTTCCAATCAGAAATTTCATTTTTTTTTTCTGTGACAATTTATATTTTTCAGTTGATGTTTCATGTATTTTATTGAATATTTGTCTGTTTGAGTAAAATTATTCTTCTTGGTTGAAAATTGTTTTTTTTTCTCCGTGGAAAATCAACTTTTCTGTTGAGTATTCAATTCTTTAAAAAAAAAATCTTCTTCGCTTACCAATGCAACTGTTTTGCAGAAAATTAATCTTTTCGATCGAAGATCCAAATATTTTGTCAGAAATTACACCGTTTTGTTGAATAATGTTTTTTTCTCATTCAAAATGAATTCTTTCTACTCAATTTGTGACAATTTGTGAAATTAGTGTTGGTAAATAAGTACGTCCTTTTAGTCAAAGTTGAACTCCTCAGTTTGGAAATCTGCATTCAAGATTTAAATTGTTTTTGTTTGAAAGTTGAATTAACCCTAAAACAAAATTTCCATTTGGACAAAGATTTATTATTGCAGATGAAAAATCACTGAATCTAGAGTGAAGATAGAAAATTCGTAAACTGATTACTAGACCAAACAGTTGACAGTTAAAAACGATAGCGGGATCGACGATTCGTGAAACTTTTTGTTCGGCTATTGCCGGCGCCGGGCCGTCAGATTGTGTGCGTAAAGTGTTCCCACTTAGGTCCACGTGACGCACACTTGTACACTCTTTAGAGTCCACATTTATTTACTGACGTGGTTTTCGACATGCAGTATCCTGCAGCACTAAATGAGTCGTGGATACAAAAATCGTTATCATGGATATATCAATAATGTGGACGTATTCTGAACAAGTGGCCGCTAGGGTCGCCACATTATTATTAGTTGACATTTCTAATGCATTGTTACTCTCTATTTCTCTCTGGTAATATGGAAGAATATTGTAGATAATAAGGATGGAAAACTATCTTTGTCGTTCATTGTTTAGTGTAAGATTTATCACATAGATGTATTGTATGTATTGTCATATACGAGATGTGATTTACACTTGAATGTGCTGTAGAATATAGTAATTATTTTTCTATTGTGTCATTTTTCACATCATGAAAGTTTTTGAGTAAGTTCATATTTTATTATTATCGGATGATCTGTGGATAATGCAATACGCATGAAGGAGTTTCGTTGTTAGTTGGAACAAATTGTACATATGTCAAATGAAAAATTCATATAGAATTTAGGAATCATATAGAAATTAATTCTTTAAAAGTTTGCATTTATCGTTTTATTGTCGTTCGAATTGTATGTCGTTTATTTTTTTCAGAATAAATATGATGCTTGTAAACAAATTTTTTATTATCACACCCGCAATACTGCAAGTTCAAAAGTTTTGAGTATATACTGAAGAGGAGATTTCGTTTGAAGGTTTTGGACCTTTGAATCAACCTTGAATAAAATATGGCAGAATACCTCCTTTTTGCGAAAAGTCCGTAACTATATTGCTAGCATGTCATGAAATGAGGTTGAGACTAATTAAAAAGTTGTGCAAGCTTATTGTTGTGCAACTTGTTGTGCACCTTATGCAAAGTAGGGTAGTACCCTTAGATGTCAATAACCACTCTCCGCATAGTTTATAGTTATATTCTGTTTTCTTTCAATTTCTAGCCGTAATTTTCAAGATACTTGGGTCTTAAATTTAAATCACAACCTACAAATAGAAAACTTCCTATTTAATATAATCATCTCTGGAAATTAAAGAAGCATTCCTTCAAGAGGTTTCGAACAAATTTTTACTAGTGCTCTAGTTTGTATAAGTTTGTATTAGTCAACTTAAAATTTTACGTTCTAAATGTCTCAGATTCATTTGTTGACATTCTTGTGTAAAACAATTACTAACCTTACGCACAAAGAGGGTATTTTACAAATATTTTATTAAAACCAGCTTCAAGACCCGAAACCGCTTTTCAATTGTTCTTTAAATGATCATAGAAACTATTAGGTATTTATAAATACACTACACGGAAAAAGATAATTCACAGGAAAGTCACGAACTTGTAGCTAGGTCTTGGATACGAGAAAAAATTGTAAGATTATCATGAATTTTCATCAACAATGTACAAACTTTGATAAAGAATTCACGAACTCGAAGTGATGATTCAAAAGCGGTTCACCACTTTTTTTCGTAGGTTATTCGTGATAAAATAAGAAGTATTTCGAGAGTAATACGTAAGAGCTTGCAAGATATAGAATCAATATTTCATATTTGTCTTTTTTGGTTATTCACTTCTAACGAAAGCAGGGAATTAAGATTCTCGGTCGCAGAAAATTCGGGAACTCTATCTTGAAGCAAAGTGCGTGATTGTGATAGCGCGTCTGTGTATCAGACGTTCGAATTTCCTTACTATAATAATACCTAAAAGAAAAATCGAAATTTCACTCGTCATATATTGGACGCGAAAAGTTGTATTGACGATCTTGTAGGGCTCCTTAGAAGAAACATTTTTTCTCTCTGACTTTCTTTTCAATCTGGCGTTATTTGGCTAAAAATTCTCATTTTCTTTTATAT
>WSXT02133502.1:0-10646 GCA_011762715.2 Neuroterus valhalla
AATCAAATGATAAGATCTCTCTAATTCATAAAAAGAAAGCTGCCATTTCTCGTATTTTTACGGTACAATTTTTAACTGTCAATGCGTCAATTTGCAAAAGTAAAAATCGCTGATTTAAAGGAAACTAACTTGGAGCAAAGCAAGTGAACAAAACTTGCTACAACTTGAATTCTTGAGATTCACCAATGTATATATAATTATTTGGATGAAATATATAATCATGTATGTACATAATTGAAATACATGAATGATTATGTACCTTAATATTATTCTAGTCATAACTGTATAAATATTGTTTACGCTTACACCTTTTAATTTCCCATCTTTATTATATTCATCCATTCTATGAATCCTTTTATCATTATTATTATTATTACTATTAAAATTATACCATTAAGCCAAATCCCTTTCGGGGTAAGCGAAACTCGTTTGCGTTTTATCATTGCTAGCGAATTTTTATAGGTTATTTTTTCGCTGAGTGGTCGTTCCCAATTCGAAGAGGAATATAGCATTTGAACTAAGCGTAAATTTTATTAATAATTAAAAATGTCACACTGAAACGATATTTAATTGAAATCTACTATTTTCATAGTTTACGATATTTACATATGTCGATGCTATGAATTCGATATTTTTGTAGAATTATTGTATGTGTCCTGTGAGAAGCGTATTCGTATATAATCATAAAAATAATTGCTTCTTCACTTTCTCGTCCTACCTATTAATTTATTGGATATTAAAAATATCATGAAATATCATTTCAAAATAAGTATATGCAAAAAAACGTGTTATAATAATTAAAATTATTCAAATTTGAATTTCCTCATGCCATAGAATAATTATCGGCCTAAAAGTACAGCCAGTGCCGCACGCGACTTTGGTCAACGTTACCGTCACTTTTAGTTTTGAGTGTCACCTGCTTGAATAACAGACAAACGTTCTCGCCTGACCTCCGATATGGCCGAGAAACTTATTTTTCTAGGACAAAATTACAAGTTTATGAAAATGTAAAGTTCGATTTGTTTTTTTTCACGATAATAAACTGAATTGGAATGATATTAATCGAAAATCAATTTATTTCCATTACCTTCTAGCTTGATAATCAAATTTTGCTGCAATAGATGATAGAGGGGGGAAGTAATGGATAATTATCGATAATTATCGATAACGGACAAATCTTATCGATAATAAGCGATAATTTTTCTCAAAGATTATCCCATCCCTAGAATTCACACTCATCAAATTATAGTAGTCGACATTTAGCTTTTGAGTTAAACAAGCTCTATATAAAACTGTAGGGAGGTACAAAGGCCGAGCGCGTAGCGCGAGGTAAAATCATAAACGAGCGCGGAGCGCAAGGTGAGATTACCATCGAGCGATGAGAATGTGCCCGCGCAGCGGGCAGATTTTTTTTCATAAAAATTTAGATATCACTAATTTTCTTGGAAACTATCACTCGTAGAAAAAAGCGCATGAAAAGAAAAAATCTGTATTTTTGTACGATCTTCAACTCTTATTGGAAACATTTTGCAAGATTTATTATATTGGCTGAGATGAACGCAAAAAAACATATTTTTTATGGTTTTTTCGCGATTTCACCATGAAAATCGCCTAGTCACCAATTTTCACTCTTATTTTCGTAATCAGCGCGTCAAAATACATAAGCGTACGCAGTGTGAAAGAAATCGAATGGAGAGTGCTTATTTATTTTTTTTTTCATAAAAATCTTGATATCACTAATTTTTTTGAAAACTATCACTCGTAGAAAAAAACGCAAAAGATAAAAAATTTGTATTTCTATAAGATCTACAACTTTTATCTGAAGCATTTTGCGAGATTTTGCATATTGGCTGAGATAAACGCAAAAAACCATATTTTTATGGTTTTTTCGAAATTTCACCATGAAAATCGCCGAGTCGCCAATTTTCACTATAATTTTCGTAATCAGCGCGTCAAAATACATAAGTATACGCAGTGTGAAGGAAATATTTGGTTTCACCTATTCGGAACTGCACCCGAGACAAGTAGTGTAGGCGTCAACAAGTGCACATTATTTGGCAATGCGTAACTTGATCAACTCTTGGAGACAATGAACATCTCGTCGAAGGCCCTTTTCTCGCTAGGGCGATAAAGCTGAGAAGGGCAAGAGTGGCCGAAACGAATTACCAAAAAAGAGGAAAAAACAGATGTTTGAGTTCGAAATATATTTTTATGTCGCCGAAGATGGCTTGACATGCCTATCAAGTCACACTACTTGTGATACCCGGATATTTACGCATTGACAATTCATAAATCAAGGAAAAGAAACTGCACTTCAAAACTGTAGTCGAGCTTCAATACTGAGACGAAACAAGTAAAAAATATAAAAGAAAAGGAGAATTTTTAGCCAAATAACGCAATATTGAAAAGAAAGTCAGAAAGAAAAAATGTTTCTTCTTGGGAGCCCTACAAGATCGTGAATACAACTTTTTGAATTTTCTCAAAAAACCGAAAATTCCCATCTTGATCGCACAAAAAATGATGAAGGATAATCTGTGAACTCGATAACTTTCGAAAGAATGATCATATTCGATCGTGCTTTGGCATCCATTTTGAGGGATCAAACAGACAAGTCAAGTTCGTTAACCAGCTATATTGGATGAAAAATCAAAGAGGGGGAGCATTTTGAAAATTTTGTTGAACCTTTATTTTCAAGACTCAAAAATGTTAAGTACAATTTCTCGTTGCACGTAGAAAGTGCACGAAATAAATCAGAATTTTTAGCCAGACAACGTAAGATATGAAAAAAAGTTTGAAAAGAAAAATGTTTCTTTTTTAGAGCTCTCCAGGATGATCTCTACAACGTTTCGAGTTTTCTCAAAAAATCGAAAATTCGAATTTTGATCGCACAAAAAATAATGAAAAAAAATCTGCCTGCTGCACGGGCATATTCTCATCGCGCGCTTAGCTCGCAAGGTTGAGCGCGCCTAGGGTGCGCGACTTTCGAATCTCGCGTTTCGCGCTCGATGGTAATCTCACCTCGGGCTCCGCGCTCGTTTATGAATATACCTCGCGCTACGTGCTCGACCTTTGTACCTCCCTACAGTTGTATAAAAAGCTTGTGAAACTCAAAAGCAGAATGTCGAATACTTTATTTTGATGAGTGTGAATTCTCTTTTGTTAAAGCTTCTACAGCTTTAACGAATTTACGAATTTACAGATATCTTTCGGGTGAACAACTTTTCTCTATCAATCTTCTGTGTTAGCCTTAGTCATTTTTTTCAAAAAGTTTACTGTTTCATTTTTATAGTTATTTTTTCTGATTGAAATGAATCCATTTTATGGCTTTTTATAAATGAAGCAAAAACTACTTGTCTCCTATCAAAAAGTTAATTTTACCAAATTTGTAGATCTTTTTTTGGTGCACAAGTTTAGTTCATATATATTTTCCCGTAGTTTGTATTGTTTGACCAAAACATGAATCTTTCTATTTTTCATTATTTTTTGTGCGGACAAAATTTGAATTTTCTTTTTTTCGATAAACTCGGGAAGTTGTTGAGATCATCCTGGAGGGATATCTTGCGTGGTTTGGCTAAATATTCTCATTTATGTTTGCATATTGGAATTTTGAAAATGCCACAGCTCTGACAATTTTGCTTTAATCAAAAAAAATCATAGGGATAAATTGTTTCACTTTTTACTTACTACAAGAAGCCGTACTTACAATTTTTGAGTCTTGGAAAATAAAGTCCAAAAATTTTTTTTAAATGCTCCCCCTCTTTCATTTTTGATCCAAAATAGCTGGTCAACAAACTCGTCTTGTCTTTGTAGTCCCTCAAAATGGGTGCCAAAGCACGATGAAATATGATCATTCTTTTGAAAGTGATCGAGTTCACAGATTATTTTTTTTCATTATTTTTTTGTGCGATGAAAATGGGAATTTTCGATTCTTTGAGAAAATGCAGAAAGTTGTATTCACCATCTTGTAGGACTCGCAAGTAGAAACATTTTTTCTCTATGGTTTCTTTTCAATCTTGCGTTATTTGGCTGAAAATTCACATTTTCTTTCATATTTTTGAATTTTGAAAATACTACAAGTCTGACAATTTTGATTTATAAAAAAAAATCATAAGGATAAATTGTTTCATTTTTCACTTACTACACGGAAAAAATAAGTTATCGAATTTTTCGTTGACTGTCAACCACTTTTGGATAGGATGAAAAGTTCATGAAACTTTTATTAACTAATTATAAGGGGGAACCGTGCTGACAGTCGTATGAGTCGGACGTGTTTTTGTTCGCTCCGGTCGAGATTAGTGGAAAGTGATTAAAAGTAGCTTTGCATGTTACTTAATCTACGTTACTCGAATAGTGCAGTGTATCTGTGGAGTTAAGAAATATGTCGGATAGTGAAATGAATAAAGAGATGCTAAGGCAAATTTTAGAAAGTACAAATGTGCTTACAGCCTCTAATGAAAATATTCCGAAAGACATAGAGCTGATAAAATCATCGCAAAACGTTCAGCTGGAAAGGCTTGAACGAGTGGAAGAAAAAGTAGAGAAAGTGAATCAAAAAATCAACTCCAACGAGAAATATGAGCGAGCAAGCAATTTGATGATATTTGGAGCTGGCAGAAGCCTTATCAATTGAGTCCAGCAAATATTTGATAAGGTCGAAGTTAATATACCGGACCTATGTATAATAACAACACGCCGTGTTGGCAAATACGAATCCGCAAGGATAAGACCAATATTAGTTAAATTTATCGCTCTAAGATGGAAGAGGTTAATTTTTGAGAAAAGGGAAGGCTTCATGAACCTTAATTTAGGAATTTCGAATGATCTATCGACTGAAGAAAGGCTTATCATCAAGTCTTTGGTAAAAGTGAAAAATGCCTTAAAACAAACAGGCGAATCAGTCACAATCAAGGGGACTGTATTATACAGGAACAATAAAATAATTCCGGGACAAGAAATCCAGAGCATTCTTGAACAAATCGACCCACAGATAACCGATAGGAATCAAAGAATCCCTATGAAGGCAAATGTTCCAGTTGAATCATCAAGAAGGAGAGGGGGCACGATGGAGAACTTCTTATCGGCTGCAAATACAGTGAAAAGTAGAAAGCAGCTTGGAGCAGATCACATGCTAGTTTTATCGGAAACTTTTTTGTGTCAAGTTTTCACTGAAAGAAATGCAGCAGAGAGAGTCATTGAGCCTCTTGGATGGAAAGAGGAATATGTTTCACAATTTATAGAAAATATTAGAACAAATAATTCCAACTACGAGAGTAAAAATAGTATAGATGAAATTAACGACTCCATAATAAAAACTATTTATAATGAGGCTCAGAGACTTGACATGCTAAAGAAAAAACCCAATGTAGACGGTGAAAATAGATATAACAAACCATGGTATGACAAGGACTGTATTGAGGCAAAGAGGGGCCTAAGAAGGCTCTTGAGAAAATGCATGAAGGAAAAGTTCATGGATCAACAATTAACCAATAACTTTAATAAAGAATACTAAATCCAAGCGATGTTGTGCTTCTTTTTGGTGTTATTTGTCTGAGTGTTGTAAATTAAAAAAGTTGTAATTCGTAGAATTCGTTGACGTATCTTAGACCAAGGAATTGAAAGGATTTGAAAACACTGTTGTTATGTGTAATCCTACAACTCTTTTAACAAAATTGAAAACCCCCTTTTTTTCGAGAACACACATTTAGGAACAGTTCTAGTTCAAATGCAAATACATAAAAGGCGCTTATCGTCCGAGAAAGTGTAAAAATCAATAACTATATTACGTCAAAATAGTTGTGAGTATACTTAATCCAAGCGATGTTGTGCTTCTTTTTGGTGTTATTTGTCTGAGTGTTATATTGAAAAAGTTGTAATTCGTAGGACCAAGGAATTCAAAGGATTTGAAAACACTGTTGTTATGTGTAATCCTACAACAAGCACAACATCGCTTGGATTAAGTATACTCACAACTATTTGGACGTAAAATAGTTATTGATTTTTACATTTTCTTGGACGATAAGCGCCTTTTATGCATTTGCATTTGAACTAGAACTGTTCCTAAATACAATGACACTTTGAAGAAGCAGAGGGTACCAGAACATCGGTGAACCCTAGGCGTCTGTGGTAAGATTCACTTGTGGTCAGCCACACTGACGAGTCCTCACAAGTGAATCTAGGACGAAACGCCTGTGTCACAATGGCCATTATTTGATAACATCCATGCCCATGATTCGGAGAGTGGTGTGTTCTCGAAAAAAAAATGGGGTTTTCAATTTTGAAAAAAATTGTCTAAAAGAGTTGTAGGATTACACATAACAACAGCGTTTTCAAATCCTTTCAGTTCCTTGGTCTGAAGTACGTCAATGAATTCTACGAATTACAACTTTTTTAATAGAGAGAAAATTAATTATCAAAATCTACTAAAAACAAAGCAAAAATTATACGAAAAAACTATAGTAGAGACTCTGAACACATGCCGGGATAGTAGAACCTTTTGGTCAATTATAAACAAATATAGATCAAAAACATTCACGATAAATGTTATAACGCAAAATGAATGGTTTGATTTCTATATGAGCCTTACCCCTCCGCGCGACAATACAGTATTAAACATGTATGACGCAAGACACCCTCTTTTCGATAAACCGATTACCCTGGAGGAAATCAGAACCAGTCTAGCAAAGTGTAAGGTGGGAAAATCACCAGGTCCAGATGAGATACCCAGCGAGTTTTTTAAAAACTTGCCAGATAATTGCTTGAAGAAAATAAATTATCTTTTTAAAAGAGTGATGGAAGAGGAAAGGGTCCCATCGTCCTGTACAATTACGCACACAATAATGTTGTACAAAAAAGGGGATTTGAAGGATCCACTGAACTACAGACCCATCTCACTTCTCAATTCATTTACTAAGATTTTCACCCAGGTATTATACGAAAGATTGCTTAATTGGATCGATACAACGGGAGTTTTGCATGAATATCAGTCGGGATTCAGAAGGGGGAGGGGATGTACAGACAATATTTTCATTATAAATGCTGTTTCTCAAGTACACCTCGGTCGCCCAGGAAGGAGAGTCTACGCGTTTTTTATCGATTTTTGTCAGGGCCTTTCCATCAGTGAACTACTTGCTACTCTGGAAAAAATTGTTTGATATTGGAATTAGCTCCAAATTCATTAGAATCTTTAAAGATCTGTATGACAGAGCGGTCTTATCAGTCCGAACACCTGATGGTCTGACGGACGCAATCGATATAACAGAGGGCGTCTTGCAAGGAGAAATTCTCAGTCCCATATTTTTCGCATTGTATGTAAACGACATCGAAGAGTTTATCCAAGAAAGGGGGGTCCGTGGAATTTCTATCGATCACACCCATGAAGTTTTAACTATTGCCTATGCAGATGATCTTGTAATGTTTGCGGACTCGCTGGTAGATATGCGAAGAAAAATAAATCTTCTGGTAGAATACTGTGTCAGCAATAAGTTTCAAATAAATAAGCGAAAGTCGAAAATCTTGATTTTTCACAAAGAAAAACTACCCAAAGACCTCTCTTTTGATTGTGAAAATGAACCTATTGAGATTGTTTGTACTTTTAATTATCTAGGAACTACGTTTTCTAGTTCAGGGGTTTTTTCGCAATCTTCGACAAAAGCAAAATCCCAGACTAGAATGGCAACAGTGTCAGTGAATAAAATAATCTTGGTATCAAAATCAAACAGCTGGCACACGAAGGAAACGCTTTTCCAATCGTTGGCACTGAGCGTACTTTGTTATTGTATTGAAGTATGGGGCCTTCGCTATGTAAATGAAATTGACAAAATACAGCTGGCTTATCATAAGAGAATTCTGAACTTGCCGAGGTAGTGTCCTAATTACGCGGTGCGAAACGAAACACAGGTCTCCCCATTATCAAGCGAAGTCCTGAACAGGGTTTTTAATAAAATTGGCTAAGGAAAATAAATAGCATGGTTGGAAGCAGACTACCTAGAATATGTTTCAATAGATTAGTCACGATCGCAATCAGGCAACAAAGTCAGACGAAATACAATTGGGTGTTACAGATCATAGGAATTTTCGAGAAACAAGGTATAAACGTAATCGCAGAGGACTTCAATAATCTAACAACCCTGATTGCGATGGAAAGTGATCTATTGAAAAGGTATAACGAAAATATAGCGCTTGAAGATAAGGAAAGGATACAAGATTCGAGCAGCCTAGAAGTTTACTCGGAATGGGAGGGACATAGTGTTAATAATTTGGGTTATTTGAAGAAAAATATTTCGTCAGTTATGAATAATGTAATGGCACAGTGCCGCTTAATAACTACTAGAATGCCTAGAATACGAGTCCATGACCAGACAATTAGATTAAATCCCGACGAAAACAGTTCAATTTGCTTTCAGCCTGGGAGAGAAACCTTATTTCATGTATTGATTAAATGTCCAATGTATAGCGAAGCAGGGGCTGTAATAATTGATCAAAAGGATAAAGTCTGCAGTTTAAGAGATCAAGTTGCCAATATTATGAAGGCGGAATCTGAAATCGACGTTCGGAAATTATACAGTTTTTTGTAAACATTCTAGCAATCCGTAATCTTATAGGATATGAATAACAACACTTAGTTTTTATAAACTCTTCTCCGCAGGTCGCTATTACTTATCTAAGTTTATCTTATTGTTTAAATAACTTACTACTGTAAGCACGACTCTCATTTGTATAGGCCAATGGCCTGATCAAATTATTAAATACAATACAATACAACTAATTATAAGATCTTGTGCACCGTTCATTGAATTTTCTTCAACTTTGCAAAGGACATGAACAAATCAGTCAAGGTTCAAGAAAATTTAATAAACTTTGCACGAGATTGTGAGAAAAGGTTATGGTAGTTTTGCGAACTTGTCTATTTCACATATCAGGATTATGATATGAGTTATTTATTCATCAGTAAATAATGATGCGAATTTATAATTTATATTTATACATTTATCAGTTGTAAAGTAACTTATTAACAACTAGCTTAAAAGGTGTCAATGAGCGAATTACGTGTACGAGTGGGGAAGTTTGTTCAACAAAGCAAACAGTGAGGCAATGTTTGGCATTTACTTATATTATTATACACAATGATCATATTATATTCTGATTGGCACACTTTTTTAAGGCCGGAAGAAGACTAGTTCGTGAACCAAGTATTTTTGACCAACGGTTCTGATTTTATCCATCGAAGAAGCTTTTTGAAGAATTGAAAATGCACATTTCCGCTCAAACTATGCAAGTCGCAAAGAAATGTTGATGAGCAAAAGTATTCATTTTACAAAGATCTAAAAGTTTTTCCTGACTAATTTTAATTAGAAGATGCATCATTTTTTTTTAATCGTGGAAAATTCTATTAAAAATAAAAAATTCTATTTTTCGATAAGAAGCACAGTATTTGTTTTACTCATGGTAATGCACTTGACAGAATGAAAAATTGTCATTTTCCAGCCAAGCTATAAAAGACAAGGAGAAATAACAATGAGAAAAATTATTTACCACAAAAAGGTCTAAAAAACGTCTATTACATTCTCATTCTGAATGAAAAGGTATTAGTTTTCTGTGAGAATTGACTTTCGCGGATTTAATGAAATCTCCAAGTCTTGAGACCCCCTGAGTCAGAAAAAATGGTTTTTAGGAAGGTGTCTGTCTGTCTGTAGTCTGTAATCTTTAGACTCGATAATTTTCGAAAGAATGATCATATTGGATTGTACTTTGGCACACTTTTTTGAGGCCGGAAACGAAAAGGCGTTTAAAAAGATAAAAAGATACCATTTTCCAGCCAAACAAAAAGAGACAAGAAGAAATATTGAATAGAAAAAGTGTTCATCTTGAAGAGATCTACAAGTTTTATATGAACTATCTTTCAATAAGACGTATATTTTTTGTTTTAATCGTGGCAACGCTTTTTAAAGAAAGAAAAATTTAATTTGCTGGCCAAACTATGCAATATGTGAAAATCGGTGGCGAGTATTGTAATGGAAAAATTGTTCCTTAACTGAAAAAATTTGCATCAACAATAAAAAAAAAGAAACAATAATCTTCATAAACGTAGAGGATTTCAACAGTTTGGCAATATTTCGTTTTAATCGTGATAACGATTCTCAAAAAGTAAAAAATTCCATTTGCCAGCCAAGTTATGCGAGATAAGAATCTCAAGGGCGAGTGTTGTAATGAGAATGCGTTCCTCAAAGCCGATAGAGCCTTATGTGTATCAATTTGAAACTTTTATCAATTAAAAATTATAACAAATGTATAGTTCCAATATATATTTCAAAATTATTTCAAAATATGAACTTTTTGGTAATCTATAGGAATTTCAATATTCGAATTATCGGTTTGACCCAATAAAAATCAACTGGGCGTCCTTGAAAATATATGATATTTATTGAATATTGCTTTCTATTGCCAAACAAGTATTTTTTATAATTTCGGTCATTTTTCATACATTCATCTCCATATTTCAAACTTTGATCTATTTAATTTTTACATTCTCACCATAATGAGAAGTTATTGGTTCTATGCGAAAATAGACTTTCGCGGAATTTATGAATTCTCCACGTTTTGAGACCTCCTGATTCCGAAAAAGTAGTTTTTACGTTGGTGTCTGTCTG
>WSXT02133513.1:0-10646 GCA_011762715.2 Neuroterus valhalla
AACGAAGAAAATGCGCTATATTAAAGTTGTATTACTGCACATAGAAAGCATTGTGCCACGGTACAAGTTTGGGGTGCGGCGCAACCCCATGTTTCCGTTAGAGGATGTGTTATCTCACGTTTCCGTTCTAGGGTTAACCGACGGCTTGCTCCGGGGGTTATTTTTACTTTCGAGAAGAATATAAAATACTCAGATAATGATATGATGATTATAGAAATTTCAATGAAAAGCGAATAGATAAATACGAGTTAACTCATCACAAGCTTTGAACCTCATATCGTTAACCTAAACCCTGAGGCTCTGTCATGGATTTTTTTTTACTTTTTTATTTTGCAATTATATAGATTCCCATATAAGAATTGTCTTTTCAAAATGGCATTTGAATATTTAGCAATTTATTTGAATAGATTGCACATTTGTCGCTAGTCAGAAATAGTAGGCTTTTGGGAAAATTGGTAAGGACAAAAAATGTTAGGGGCAATGTTTTCTACAACTTTCCTCATTGGTTCGACATGCTGCGAAGAAAAGTGCAATTAATAGATAGCGCTAGAGTACTAAAAAAAGCGTTTTCTTGCTTTTTGGCAGAGAAAAAAAATGTTATCGCAAAACTGTCAATGAGAAAGTTTTCCGTCACAAAAGAACCTAGGAAATTCATATAAAAACTGTTCCGCGTGGAACAGAAACTCTTCCCAATGAACCACCGAAAAAAAGCAAAGGCGGCAAAAAAGAAGTAAACAATACTATGCAAAGTTCATTGATATTGTCCAAAAACTATTTGGTTTTGTAATAAAATATAAATTGGCATGGACAAAGCATTTTTTCTTTTTACCAAGCCAAGATTCTATGAAATAATAAACAATCACACGTATTTTCCACGTTGCACGCTCAGCAACAATTATAAGCACATTTTTGTACGGCTCGTTTGATATAAAATTTTAAAAAGCTTCTTCAATCACGTTCAATACTGAAGTCAGCATAGCTTTGGAGAAAAATGAATAAAAATAAAAACAATTGATCATAATTAGGATTAATTTGAAAGTCCTATTTACAGAAAAATTATTTATTCAGTCTGAAGTAATGATTGAATTATGTACCCACACTAACGTCGCCCTCGTCGGAAACAATGGGAAATCTACAGTGACAGCTCGCTGTAACTCGTGTAAGGTAAGTCCGACAAGACGAGTTTTTGTATTATTTTGTAGGTTTTTTTCGAGAAAACAACTTTTTATTGGCAATTTTGCGATAAAAATTTTTTTCGGTGCTTTTTGAAAAACCCGCACCTGAACGATCCCGCATTTTTCTGGTTTAGCTTTTTGAATGCTCTTCTAGCGATTTCCGCAAAAAAAGTTTTATGGTATTTTTTTTTCAAAAACAGCCTTTATTGTGCCAGATTGACTGTACTATATTATTTTGATTGATTTTCCCATATTTGTGGCCACTGGCGACAAATGTGCAATCTATTTGAATAAAATCTCTTCAAATAAATTGCTTAATCTTCAAATGCCGTTTTGAAAAGACAATTCTTATAAGAGAATCTAAATAAATTGCATAATAAAAAAGTAAAAAAAAATCCATGGGTGCCACAGCCCAATCGAATATGATCATTCTTTCGAAAGTTATCGAGTTCACAGAGTATTTTTCATTATTTTTTGTGCGATCAAAATGAGAATTTTCGATTTTTTAAGAAAATTCAAAAAGTTGTATAAACAATCTTTTACGGCTCCCTTGTACGGAGAAGCATTTTTTATCTCTGACTTTCTTTCAAATCTTGCGTTATTTGGCTAAAACGTCTCATTCTCGTTTCTATTTTTGAATTTTGAAAATGCCACAACTCTGACAATTTCGTTTTTATCAAAAAAAAAATCATAAGGATAAATTGTTTCACTTTTTACCTTCTGTAGGAAACCGCACTTACAATTTTTGAGTCTTGGAAAAAAAGTTTTAAAAAAAGGCTCAAAATGTTTCCCCCCTTTCATTTTTCATCCAAATTAGCTGGTTAACGAACTCGACCTGTCTTTTTGGTCCCTCGAAATGTGTGCGAAAGGTCAATCCAATCCGATTTTTCCTTCGAAAGTTTTCGAGTAAACAGATTACAGACTACAGACAGACAGGCACCAATGTAGAAACTACTTTTTTGGAATCAGGAGGACTCAAAACGTGGAGATTTCATCAAAACCGCGAAAGTCAATTTTCACATGAAACCAATACCTTCTCATTCAGAATGAGAATGTAAAAAGTTCAAACTCACATGCCCTTAGAATATGAGTCTTGAAAATCAAATGATTTGTAAAAATATTTTTTCAAAATTGTAGAACTTGGAATTCAAAATATGTGAAATCAAAGAGTTACAAATTTTTTGTTGCATTCAAAAATCAGGCAAGTTACAAGTTTTAAAAATTTAGAATTCCTAAATTTTGATGGTTTACATTTAAAATTGAAAAAAATTTGAGAGATGAAAATTTGAAAACTTTACTTTTCATTTCCAAAACATCGGAATTCGAAAATTTGTATTCATACTTCGCCAAAATTGAAGTTCCTAATTGTAAATTTTCGAAAGTAAACTATTAAAGAGAAGTTCAGGCTCACATACCTTCCGAATGCAAATGTTAAAAGTTGAGTGATTTGCACCTATATTTTCAAGTTTTTCAATTGTAACTTTCAAAAATTGTAGAAATTTCGCGCCAGTTCACTCTTCACTCGCTTCTACCCTACCCATCGACATTACCTACCTATTTTCGACGGGTGAAATTGGCACCCATCGGGTGACCCCCACTTTTCACCCTAGTGACTTCTGAACGGTGAGGAACGCTACCCTACGGGTGGTTCACAGTGAATAATCTAATAGCACCCTATCTGCACCGGTAGCGGTGTGCAGACTCAGCAACTCGGTCCGTGGCGCAGTTAATCGGCGCGCGTGGCTACTGGCTGACTTTTATTGAGCATGAACAAGAACCCGGCCTGTCACTCCGGTCACTCCTATGGCACTTCAGTCCATACTTTCGTTTGTTTTCTTACGGGTTCCGCAACCAGTTTTGGGTTTTGCGTATAAAAGTATACCGATATTTCTTTGCTTGCTAGCTGACTGCGTTTTTGTTTGTTTATTATTGTTTTATTTGCTTGACGAGAAATTATTGCCGTTTTGCGGTACTGAGGTGAGACGGTCGGTCTTCCTCTTGTTGCGAAAAGTAATGTGTGTACGCCTGAGTTTTACTTCATGGCGGGAATTTTTCGTATTTTGTGGGAACTTGTTTGATCTTACTCATTCAATTGAGATCCAATTCTTCCGACTATGACTGCACTCGACTAAGTTCGTCTAGATTTTGTTCAAATGAATTTCTAGTCTAGCCGGGCTAATGTTAAATATTGATTGATAATTCGAATAACAATTTTATCTGAATATTAAATAACTCATTTTCATGGTGGATTGAATAATGAGCCAGAGAAATTTGATTATACCCTTTTAATGAAAATGAAGAATTTCAGAAAAAAAAATTGAATTACGTACCAAAAAGTTCAATATTCAACGGAGAAGATGAGTATTCAAGGAAGTAAATTCATTTTTCATAAAAGAAGACATTTTCTACAAAATGCATGAATTTTAAATCGTACTGTTTAAATTTTTGACAAAGAGGATGAATATTGGAACTAAAATACGAATTTTTATGAAATCAGTCTAATTTTCAACGAAAAAGAATGAGTTTCAAACTAGATTGTTTTATTTTCCCAACGTAGGAACTTGGGAATCAATTTTCTTGGATCAACGATGAACTATTCGTAGTTTGTAAAATGAAGTAACTCAGTGAGTCAAACGGAATTGCCACGACCTAGAACCTACCATTAATAACAATATGAAGATTGGCTGTTCTATATTTGAAGAAGAATCTTGGTCTACCGGTCCATGTGGTCAACAACAAACCTGCTCTAGAAGATGCAACTTCCATTCTCAAGATTCACTGGAATGCACTGGAACACTGCGTTTCGAGCAGTTGACTTCTCGAATTCGTTCCAACAATCGGCTAGCAAAATTTCTAAGTTCTTCCGGCATTGTTTATATTTTTCACACTTTGAAGTTGAATTGATAAGCATTCAATATTAATTTAATAGTTCTATTCCTTATATATTTCGAAAAAAGACATTTCTGCCCTCGAGTTGTGGATTTTTTACATAGTAAACGTGTGGTTTGTGAAAGTAAAGGAAATTTCTTCTGTAGTTTATTTGACAATAAGTGATTTTCAAGCTACGTTAGTGACTCAGCTGAAATGATGCAATGCTCCTAAGCAACCTTGCTATGTCTGACGAAAATCAACGTAAGTCCAGTGAATAACCAATTCTTTACAACGCAAGCATGTTTCTCTCATTTTTGACGCCTATTTTGCGTGGCTAAAGTTTATCATTTAACCACTGCGAGCGTAAAAACGGAGAAATCGCCCGAAGGACTCTAAAATCATTTTCCAGTTTTTATTGATTGACCCTGGCAGAAGTTCCGGATTGAAATTCATTCCGAACCCTACCGAATCATTCCGGAATCTGTATCCGAAATGAATGTTCAATTCTTTCTAATCCATGCGCCGGAATCAAATTCAATACGAATGAATCGGATACTTCTCCGAAACTAACACCTAATTCTTTTTAATCCGAGTGGCCAATCCGATTGGATCCGCATTACACTATTAATCCTTTCCAATCCGTAATCTTGATCCGAATGAATCAAAAACCTTGTTTCAATCCTTTCAAATCCGCCCTTTTGATCCGAATGAATCCGAGGCTCATACGAAATGACTGTTCAATCCTTTCTAATCCATGCGTCAGAATCAAATTCAATCAAAATGAATCCGATACAATCGGATTGGCCATTCGGATCAAGAAAGATTAGGTGTTGGTTCCAGAGAAGTATCGGATTCATTCGGATTGAATTTGATTCCGACGCATGGACTAGAGAGGATTGAACAGTCATTTCATGTGAGCCTCGGATTCATGCGGATCAATTTGCGGTTTGGAAAGGATTGAAAAAAGTTCTTTGATTCATTCGGAATAGGATCACGGATTGGGAAGGATTAATAGTTCGATCCGGATCCAATCGCATTGGCCATTCGGATTAAAAAAGATTAGGTGTTAGTTTCAGAGAAGTATCGGATTCATTCGGATTGAATTTGATTCCGACGCATGGATTAGAAAGGGTTGAACAGTCATTTCGTATGAGCCTCGGATTCATTCGGATCAAAAGTGCGTATTGGAAAGGATTGAAATAAAGGTTCTGATTCATTCGGATTAAGATCACGGATTGGAAAGGATTAATAGTTCAATTCGGATCCAATCGAATTGGCCATTCGGATTAAAAAGGATTTGGTGTTAGTTTCAGAGAAGTATCGGATTCATTCGGATTGAATTTGATTCAGACGCATGGATTAGAAAGGGTTGAACAGTCATTTCGTATAAGCCTCGGATTCATTCGGATCAAAAGTGCGTATTGGAAAGGATTGAAATAAAGGTTCTGATTCATTCGGATTAAGATCACGGATTGGAAAGGATTAATAGTTCAATTCGGATCCAATCGAATTGGCCATTCGGATTAAAAAGGATTTGGTGTTAGTTTCAGAGAAGTATCGGATTCATTCGGATTGAATTTGATCCCGACGCATGGATTAGAAAGGATTGAACATTCATTCCGGATGACTTCGGAATGGTTCGGATACAGATTCCGGAATGATTCGGTAGAGTTCGGAATAAATTTCAATCCGAAACTTCCGCCAGGGGAGATTGGCTTGCGTTCGGTACTTTAACTTGTACAGACCTTTCTCTCTGACTCAATTTTTCTCCCAAACTTACGTTTGGTCCGTAGGGCTATTTCTCCGTTCTATGTCACATTTAATATTCTATTTGATGCTCGATTTTACTATCTCCCCATCGAAGCATAGCCGGAAAAATTTTTGACACACTAGTTTTTGAACAAACCCTCTAGATAAGAAAAAGTTTTCAGCGAGGACCATAAGTGCACGTGTTCTACATTTCGCAGGCAAATGTTTATCTCAGAGAAATAGCTTCTGCCCAGAATTGAATTTTTAACGAAGTAATCCAATTTTCAGCTAAGCAGTCGAATTTTCAAGTAAACTTTTTGATCAAGATGATTTTTTTTCTACCGAAAAAAACGAATTTGCACTCACATTTGAAAATTGTTGAATTTTCAACTTAAGGGGGTCGTCTACCTTCGCGCACAAGTTTTGAGCTTATTTTTGACGATGGATTCCAGAAAAAGTACACGTGATATTGACATGAGATTTATTATTTTATTCTATTAATACATTATTGAACATTGAGAAGAGAAAATGAAATCCATGTTGTAATTGTTGCCTTGGCCTCTACGCGTCCTTCAAGTGACCTCTGCCGGAGCGACATGGTGAACTTCGTGGCAAGAGTTCTCAGCCCCAAAACCTTGAAACATCATAACAATTATGTGTACTTAATTGTTATTACGACAACCACAAGTAGACACAAGCTTTTTGAAATATTTTGAAATTTGACAAAATGGCAGCGATTTTAACAAAAAGTGCGTTTTTTGACCCTGCTTTTCAAGCAAAAAAAAGTGCTCTAAAAGTTGAAAAAAAATTTTCTTTTAAAAAAGCTCGTGTCTACTCGGGGCGAAATGTTTTCTGAACAAGTAGCATGAAACAGACTTCTAATATCCTCGATAGTTTTTTCAAACTCTTGCCACAAGTTTAAAAAAATACTACTTTCGGAAAAATGCATTTAAAGATAAATTATTGTACATGAGGAATAACAGGCGTTTGGGTTTTGGGTCTCTATAACTTATGAACTAGCATGTTTTTTATCAAATCCCTCACAGGGCATGTTCCTAGTAACGTCTAGATTTGGAATGAGCCAAAATTTCTTACGAGGGAAAAAAGAGGAATTTCAATATAATAATTTACTCTTAGAACAATTTTCTATAGGTTCCACCAAATAATATTAATTACACAGCCAGACAAAACAGAAATCTGAAAGTTCTAACGGGACACATGTATTTCTATATATTTCACGTCCCTGAATCCAAATCTCTGGGGTCAAAATAGCATCTTTCGTATTTTTGAGTGTATAATGGTGGAATATGGCCTTTTTATGGATTTTGAGTTGATGAATGCATACCTAGTATCAGTTTAGTGATATAACTGAAGGTACTTTCGATGGAAGAACAGCTATTTGTTCTTATTATGATGCGCTCCTTTGGAATTGAAACATCGCTTGTTTACGATACATAGGATAAAAAAGACTTCTCTGAGAGGAGATAATGGATTTGTTCGTTCCTTCGCAGATTTGATTGAAAACTTAGGTGCTGCGGTTTAAGATTCTCAAAAATGCAGTACTGACTTACAAATTGTTGTCTAAAGAATTTTTTTTGAGATCATGTCAGAATTGTCAATTATATAACTAATCTGACAATCTTTTGAAATCAGCAGCTTCAATCCTTTGAACAAAAAAGTTTTTCCGTGACATACTTAACGTACGGTTTCTTGACGTTAATTCAAAAACCTATCCTGGAAGGTGCTATTTTCATCTGAGATTTGGATTGACCGACTCAAAATACATAGGAATACATGTGTCTTTTCAAAAGTTCTAGACTTTTTTTGTATCTGTGTTTCTATAGAAAAATAATACAGACGACTTCTCAATTAAAGAGCATCCATCTCCAACGAAAAAAAAGTAAGGTTTTTAAATTAGATGCTATTTATTCGATTCCCCAGAATTTAGAGTTATTTTAGTATGAAGAAGATGCGTAACTTATTGAATAAAATCGCTGGTTTTCATTCGTACCAGCATTCGAAGAAATAACTATTCACATTTACACTTCCGAGTTGTGATGTTACATTCTGCGTTCATTCAATCATTCTCTTACACCTCTTTTGTCTCAAATTGTCACGAAACATGTGAAACCTCACCTGCTTGGCTGTGTGCAGTAGTTTTTGAACGGCCCCTAATATGCCCATAAACTTAGAAGGAAATGTCATAGAAAAGCGTAAGTTTTAGTAGCAATGTACATTGCAAATAATTTTAAAAATAATTATTTTATATTCATTAAAATATTATTTCTTTAAGGAGAACTGCGAATACAGTGAAGTGCAAAATGAAAGGGTAAGGAAGGTTTGTCTACTATTTCGCATCTTCTTGATAAGGTTACTCAACTTATAGCTATAAACCTACAAAATTACGAATATTCTTCTTTTATTTTTTTCAAATTCTGCACAACGATAAGGTTGTTGAATAAATCTAATAATGATCCGTTGGGTGAAGGAATTCTACTTGCATTTCCGGATGTCACTAAGTTTCAATTTATTCGCCATAAAGTTATGTGCAAAACAAATAGAAACCAAGTTACTATAATCACTGTAACTGCACTTTACGAGGCATATTCACTATCTGCCAGAGGGTAAGCATTGAAATGAAGACATATGACTGATTATTGTTACTTCCATGTTATTCTCTTCTAGATCAGCAAGTCAAGAGAAAGTCGCAGAAATCTATAGATGAGGATGTTTGTCCATATTCTCGTACAACTACTTATATTTCGTCTGGCAAAAATTCCCAGGTTGGAACTATAATCAAATACGACTCTGACGAAACATTTAATATCCAGGGAGGAGCCATCCAAGGTAAATATTAGATTTGTTACTAAAATATCCTAAACACTACCATAAAATAAATAATTAAAATTCAAATTCCGGTAAACTTTGAGATCAAAAGATAAATCAGAGAGGAGAGCACAATCTTCTTCAAAAATTTATAACTGAAATTCCTTCAGACAGCAACCCTGGTACCAAGACTCCAATTCAATACGAAATAGGCATAACATTGGATATCAAGAAAGAAATCGCCGAAGGTATGACTAGATTTGTTACAAAAATATCTTAACTAAAACCATGAAATAGAAAATTGCTACTAAAGTGTCGATGAATTTTCATATCAAGACATAAACTCCGGTGGAGAGCACAACCTTCATTATGAAAAAAAAAGATTTAGTCGAAAAATGTTTGACAACTGCAGTCCCTCTTAACATGAATTCTGACACTAAGGCTTTGATTGAATACAACATTGACGAAACATTAGAAATTAAAGAGGAACTCATCCAAGGTATGACTGGATTTGTGATGAAAATATTTTAATCAAAATGAAATAATAGTGTCCAAATTATTTTCCGTTACATTTTCAGATCAGGGGGCTACAGTTCAAGAACATACTAAGAGACACGAGTCAAAATTTTGTACTGTGAATAGAATAGAAACTGATCATTTATCTGTTATCGAAAAATTCCAAACTCATAAGAAGCAGAAAATTCAAGAATCAAGACATACAACAATCAAAAAGGGTAATTCGTCAAAACATGTTTCTTCTTACTACTTGCAGACATCGGAAACAAGAAAATTTTTGCTACAGATATTCTCATAGTTACGCTTCCTTAACTACTTTATGTCAATATGAATGTGTAAACCACGCAGCAGTGAAACCACAATTTATTTACGATCTTCTGTTTTGCATCATCAAAATTGGGATACGTAACGTATTGTCATAAACGCACAGAATGACGTAGATTCTATTTCTATAGTTTATAAATTCTACACAACGATTAAAATATATAAATGAACCACTGGGAAAACTAAAAGCCTTTCTGCATATCCAGAAATCGCTTATTTTTCATGTTTCTTCGATGGAGTTATGTGCAAAACAAATGAAAACGGAGTGACTCTGAACATACAAGTATACTGTAATTGCATTTAACCGTGCATCTTCATTACACTATGTAAATAGTACACTACGATACGTGTGACTTAAGTGGCCCATTTTGGCACGGCGTGAAGTTAGCGTCCGAGCGGAGCGAGGGCTTTAAGATCACGCCGTGCAAGTGGGCCACGTAAGTCACGAGTATCGTATACTATGTTATAGCACGAGTGACATGAATCCGCCCATATTTTTAATGTTTATGAAAGAGGGGTGAAAATTAAAAAGTTGACTGTTAAATTTCGAATTGCTCCGTGTCTCCTAACCTCCTGAGTAATTTCAGATATCGTTTTTCTTTATTGTTTTAAGATGAGTTATTTAGAAAATAATTGTAGTTCATCAAGACCTAGGATTATATGTTCAAAATGTAACGGATAAAAAAAGTAATATTCCGTTCATTTGTGAAAATTGTAAGTACAATCCCAATTTTGATAACTAGTACTCTTACCTTTTATTCTCTTCCAAATGGTATTATTTGTAACATTATAATTTCAATATATAAGTTTGTAATTGATAACTCAAATTTTTTCAGTTTTAAACGGTATTTTCATCACATTTCACTTTCGAACAATAATGTATTATGATGAATGTTATTTAAAATTTCATGCGGTTTCGTGAGGATAAATAAATTTAAAAATTATTAAATGATAATTCATTCAATGTTTGACGTTTCCTTTTAATATTTTAAATTACTGCGATACTTAAGCTATTTCTACTTCTCTCTCGTATAAAAGCGTGATTTAAGTGCGGATTTAGGTCACAGAGTGCTATAAAATTAATTCTATATTTAATTCAACCAGATACACCAACCGACGGCAGTAGCTGCGTGGTAACTTCCGACTTGGGCGGGATCTCGAATGTCAAGCATGAACGGGCGCGGT
>WSXT02133524.1:0-10646 GCA_011762715.2 Neuroterus valhalla
AAAGTTGAAATCGGACTTCAGAGGAAGTAATTAAAGGTATTTAAGAAGAACTCGATATTTAAAATATAAACATACTTTATATATTTTCAGAAAAATATAAGAAATATATTAAACTCTCAGATCGTCGCAAATAACGTTCCATAATCTTGGAACATCTTGGTCAAACCACTCGTAGACTCTTTATCGCTTTAAGAAAATTCGTTGATGTACTTCGAGTATTAAATATGTATTCAAGGAATACAGATGAAATTTTATACGCAAGTTAGTTGATAAAATTGTAATAATTCAATAATCAATTCTTGCAAATATTACAATTAGGATTATTTATAGGAGTCCATTTCTGAAAATGTATCTGAATTTTAAATGGTACACTTTCAGAAAATGGATTCTAAATTCGATGATTATATTCAAAACTATGAATAATATTTCAGTAAATGATTCATTTTTCAATACATATAATATGAATAATTGTACTTCCGAGTGGCAGTAAAGAAGATTCGGGCACTCAATTTCATATAAAGCAAATAAAAATATTTTCTAAGATCTTTCAATTAGAATCCTGAACGATTACTAGTTTTTTGCATTTTTCATTTAAAAATTTTCCACTTTTAAAGCATCTTGACGTAAAATGATTGTCTACTATATTCTAAATAAAATAATCATTCGTACTCCACGCAGTGAAGCGACGCCAGCTTAAGTATAAAATTCATCATAGTTCCTTCACCTTCTTAAAATATATTACCCTAAAATAATTCCTGCCCAAAAGTGCAGCAAATGGCTGGGTTGCTGAACTTCTAATGCCCTCATCAACAAAATTATTTCTATGGTTTGAAAAAAGAATACATTTATTCCTCAATACAATTACCAAATTTGTTTATACGTGCTTTCAAAAATAATTATTGAATTTAGGTAAACAATTAATATATTTTTGTATGTGCATACATCAATCAAATATTTTCAATCAGCCTCAAACTGATTGTATTAACTATACTTAAATTAATAATAACCATTGAAATTAATTAAATCTCTAACAGAAATGAACAAAGATACATTTTTCTTGAGTGTATCCAAAAAAACTAAGTTCAAAGACCGGAATTTTCTAACGACTAGCCTCCCGTTCTACTTTTTAGGACTATTCGTCAGGCGGTTCTGGACGAATAGGCGATATGGTGATACAATTCTGGATATTTGTCCTAAATTTTGGGGCGACTAGACACGGCTTTTCTATAAATAGTTAAAGTCTGTCTTCATTGTTTTTCAATCACAATCGTGCTAATTCGATCATTAAAGTAGGCATTGATATACATTTTTCTGAACGCCAAGTGCGACATTCACTTTTTTTGAGAAAAGTACTATCCAAATAGCAATTTCTTCAAAATGAATTGAGTGATTATTAGATACCACCACAAGTCGATTACAATTTGTTTCCTAACATTGAATAATTCTTCTCTCCGTGTTAAGAAGACGATATGTGACAAATTCACAGAACTTTAATTACAATTATAGATCCCATTGAAAATAAGTTTAATCGACTTGAAATAAAACTTTTAAAGATATTGAGTCATTATACTAAATAACCGATGAAATTCATTCGACATTTATCACAAAGTGAATGGCTGTTGCACCTTACGTGTAGTGTCAAAATAAAAAAGTGTAGCAGTTTGTATCTCTTTAATAAATTACAAATTGGTATAGTTTCATAACGATAAACTTTGATTGCATTATCATGATCTTCTGGATGAAGCTTGTTGAATTCAGTTATGAAAAATTTGCGAATTTTCTGCGTTGATATATCAAAAATATTGTCCCTTCTAGTGCCATCTAAGGGTATTTAATTGATTTTTATGAGATAGCTCCGAGTTTTATGAGGTACTTTCTTGTTAAAATGATTTATGTAAAGATTTTAGATAACACAACTCGCAGCTTAAACGTTAGTTTTGATTATAATCTATTTGCAAGTTCGAAACTTTATTCAAAAGTAAAGTTTATTTATTATCTATACATGAGACAACTTTATTTCTTTTATTGTCTGTTAATTTGAGTCATCATAAAGATCATCAACCTTCATCCTTAACATTTACTAAGTTGAAATTTATAGTGGTATCAATACAATTTTATTTTCGAACTTGCAAACAATTGTAAAATATTGTCTCAAATGTCACTCTCTCAGCAGTTCAAGTACCGTTTATTAAGAAACGGCCTTACGTTTCGAGTTCCACTCTACTGAACTTGACTGTTTCCAAACACCCTTTTGAATCAACTCAAGGCAACCTTTTTCACGTAAAAAAAAGTACTATGACATTATTTTTCAGGAAACAAATATCAGAACTTTTGTGACATATTCGTGAGATGATGTTTAGGAGGATGTTTCAATCGATTCTTCGGATCCCAAGATGGTAATAAGTTGTAGTTCTATTTGGAGTGGACCAGGTTAAGAAATTCTTCTCGGGTCTTTGGATCATCTCGGAATACTCCAAGCATAGTGGATGTCACAGTTTTGCTGTTGATTTTTTGGACTCCTCTCATGACCATACACATGTGTCTGTAAGAGAGAGAAAATACAACTCAATTATTCGATAAGCTTATACAATCTTACTCACGCGAGTTAGTGCACTTTGCCCTCAAAATTAATTATAAGAATATAAATACTTTGCTTGGAACCAACTATAGGAGTTATTAATTAACTCATTTTTGGCAGACGAAATTTTTTTAGTGGTACGATACATGGGAATTTTGATCCTCTCCTGGGTGTTTGAGCGAGCATCATGTAAGCCAATCTAGTGACTTAATAACAGGGAATGAAAAATTCGTTATATCTCTTTATTAGCACAAGGTCGCATTCTTCACGAGTGATTGATCCTTGCGAAAACTATTGCTTAACGTTGAGTGCAACGAATCGGAACCAAAGGCCAAGCTTCTGTACAACCTGCTTTTTCACAAGAGTATAAGTTACAGATAGAATATGAAATCAGACCTCGTCAATCTGCAGAAGGCCTAAAAAATCAATGGTCAACCAGAGTAACTGATATTCAGCCTAGACATTATGCAAAAAGCCGGTTTCAATCAAGACTGCTTTTCTGATCAGGTTTTCATCTCTCAAACACACCCTCTTATATTTCTCTTTATCTACTTGTTCCGCTAATTAAGTTTTATCTAATTAATCATATTTTTCTTGTAGTCTGTTCGAAGCATGATTTAGTTGTCGGTTGGAATATTTGTTGAATGCTTCGATATTGCATAAGTTATATAGTGTTCTTGATGCCTTGGAAAATCGAGCAATTCATTACAGGTTATCAAGAGAGAAAAAAGACTAACCGATATGAAAAATTGTTTGGATTTGAAAGATGAGATGTACTTTCATGTTTTTTTACCATTGATATTGCGATCTTAGAACCAGGTTACTAGTTTATCAATTTAAAGAGCCAATTTTATAGCAACCGAAAATCTTCCTCACGTGTCTGAACAACTTTCATTTGGAAAAAATCAGAGGGAGTTCAATGAAGATACTAAAGATGGTCCTATGCAGTTCGCAGTATCAACTTTGTGTTTTTGTTGAGATTGTGTTCAATAATATAAAATACGCACACTCCTTCCACAACAACGGCTACCCCCGCTGGATGGACAGCATTAGAAACTGCACTGGCTATCTGTTTTGTTAGTCGCTCTTGGACTTGTAAACGACGACTAAAAACTTCGACAATCCTAGAAAAGAACAATTATATTATTTTACTTTTGAAAACTGAAATTACTATTCAAGCCTTACAAGAGCATAATATACATGCATATTTTATCGATTCGTCTTACCTTGCTAATTTGCTGAGCCCAAGAATTTTTTTTTGTGGAAGATAACCAATGGATACTTTACCATAGAATGGTACCAAATGATGCTCGCACATTGAAAACATTTCTATATCTTTGACTACAACCATTTCGTCGTGGTCCTCGTCAAAAACAGCGTCATTGATAATATCTGTAATCATATTACCAAAAAGATAAATATTCATAAACAGACTTCGCACAATGAATATTCAATTTACATTTTTCAAAAGACATTAAGATCCCAGGTTTATGGAAATGCGACTTATTTTTTTACCTGACGCACGGAGTAGTATAGATCTTATTTGGACAGACAAAGAAAAAATAGTCAGAGCGAGCTAGATTTGTGTTCACTGCGTCTGACCACATTAAACTTACTCCACTTTGTTACATCATCTGGTACAAAGGCCAGAAAATGCCAAGTTTTCTTGTTTTTTCGAGTGATTCAGATAAATTTTGTACTTCAGAAACTACTCAAATTGAATGTGAAAAATGTTGTTTCCGTTGCTGCTGTTGTTATGTTAAGTTTTTCTTCCAAATGAAAAGCCAATTCGAAAATAATTTTTATGTTGCTTTATTTCAGAGTAATTAATAAATAAAGCATGGACTCACGATATTTCGATGGATTATAGTGGGCTGTTATCAATTTTTGGAAATGCTGGAGCATTCCAATTTAGTTTCTTATAATTAATTCGATTTATTGAACGAAAATAATTTAAAAATCTTAAATTCTGGTAAAATAATGAAGCTGATAATCACAATTTATGCATGTCATTTTGCGAATATGAGAGAGTACAATAGTATCAGGGTGGTGATTCGGTGGACAATTTGAAATTCCCGGTTCATCCCGGTCATCCTTTACCACAACAGATCAAACATTGCAAAATCAATCAATTTTAAAAAGAATAATATAGTTTTCAACAAAAAAATATAAATTTTTTACAAAAATTAAAACGGTTGAACTTAGAATTGAAAAAACCAATTTACGATACCAAAAAAAAAAAACAGATTTCCAACAAAATAGTTCATTTTTTAACCAATGTGATGAATTTTCAAATAACATTGTAAATTTTTAACCAGAACAGTTAAATTTTAAAACAAAAAGATGAATTTACAATTAAAAAAATAAATATCTAACTGGAGCACTTCAATTTCCAATCTTGAAGGTAAATATTCAAACAACAAGATTAATTTCCGAATAGAAAGAACCATTTTCTAAGTACAAATATTATGTTCCAACAAAATAGTCAAATTTCAAAGTAAAAAAAAAATAACAATTTTCAACCAAAAATGAAACAGTAACATTTTTAGTTTAAAAAACAAATTTCAAACCAAACTAAACGAATACATTTTAAAAAGCAACTATGGAATTTTGGAATAAGTAAAATTTTCAGTTAAAAAATTACTTATAACAAAAAAAACTATCTTTCAACAAACAAAAAAACTGCCAAACAAATGATTACATTTATGCACAAAATGCCGAAGAATTAAATGAAATTGTAAATGTTTAACTGAAGTAGTTAAATTTTAAACCAAAAAGACGAATGTTTAACTGAAATGATGACTATTTTACAAGAATAGTTCAATTTTTGACCAAAAATTGATTTTCAACCAAAAATGACAATTTTTTAACAGAATGGTTGAAATGCGAAACATAAAAATAAAAAATTTCAAACAAAAATGGAATAGTGGCATGTTTGGCTTGAAAAATTAATTTTAAACCAAACATAAAGGTTTTCAACGAGATGAATGTTCGACTAAAATAAAAAAGGTTTGACTGCATAACTTGAATTCTTAACCGTGAAGAAGAATATTAACTTCCGAAGAAAAAGATAATTTTCTACAAAAAATCAATTTTTTGAAAAAATATGTGAAGTTTCAACGAGATAATTGAATTTTTAATTCATAAAGATGAATTTTCTCCGAAATGTTGAATTTTGAATAGAAAAGATCAATTTTCCAGTAAAAATGAAATAGTTGGAGTTATTATTGATTTCAACCAAACTGATAAATTTTCTGGTATAATGATTGTTGTTCAAATGAATAGATGTATTTCAAGCAAAAAGATGAATTTTTGACCATGAACATTAATTTCCTACAGAAAAGGCAAAGTTTCCACGAAGTCCATTCTCAAAAAAAAGTTTACTTCACAAATTAGAAAATCGACGTTCAACTAAATACTTGAATTTTTACCAAAACGGGTGAATTTATTTCTAACAAAGTAGTTGCAATTTCAACTAGAGGTGAATTTTGAATCGAAATAATGCAACTTTAACAAGAAGATCTTGAATCTTCTTCATTTATTTAAAATGAAGAAGAGGGAACTTTAAAATTGTGACGAATTTTGAATTGGAGGAACGATTTTTTTAAATTTCTCTCTCCTAAATCTGAATTATAATTAGTTCAAAAAATTGACTTCTACTCTAAAGACTGCTTTAAGTACTTTCTTAATTTAGAATTAAGAAGAGGAAACTTTGAAGTTTTGAATTAAAGGAACGATTTTCAAAAATTCTTCTCTTCTTAATCCGAATTATAATTTGTTTAAAAAGTTTCTGTTCCATGTGAAAAATTCCCTCTTCCAAGCGAAATTATACTTCTAAACTGAAACTCCCTTCGCTAAAATAAAAGCTATAATTATTTTCTGAAATTCCCTGTCCCAAGTCAGATAAATAAGGAAAAGCGAATAAAACGTGATAAACACATTTTTTTGAAAAAATCAAATAATTATTCTTTCCGTAGGTTTGGGCTATCATCAATTCGATTATCAAATTTGAGTCAGCTAAAAAAATCTCACAGAGCAACAAATTTGCAAAATGCTTTTCTTATAATGGAAAAAGAAGCAATTTTTCCTCTCATTTTTCTCTCATAAATATTTAAATATTTTGAGAATATTTCGGATAATTTGTCTATATTTTGATAATTTCTAAAACACATGGGGGTAATTCCTTCTTTTCCTCTCAGAATATACCAGAGATTAGGGATTTGTTCAGGTTTAACTGGTTGTTATGAAAATTTTTGTATAGCATTGAGACTCTTAGTATGATTTTTTGTCTACTTTTCTTTTAAATTTATTGATTGCTTTCATCTGTTATATTCGAATAATTTTTTCTTTACATTTATTCATTTTCATTTGTACTCATTAATACAAGTGTTCTGTTTTTATTGCAGATGTCAAATCCCATGCGCGCAATTGAATCTAAAAACGCCTGTTTCCTTTTTTTAAATAGAGAATTCTGCTCTTTCATGTAGCCGGTTGTGATTTATCCAGCATTGACCTACTTAGTATAGTAGGTTGCATTGGTGGTCGTTTTCAAGTATGAGCCTGTTGATCTAGGTGCTGGTAGGGAGATAATGGGGGGTGCTCTCCACGGTTTCCATGACAACCTTAACAAGAAACACCTTTGCAATGACCCCCTATATAGAGGCAAGATGAATTTCCCGATGCAAAATCGTACCGGTCTTTGAAATCAAACAGTATTCAATTTTTTACTTTTGTGAAGAACAATAAATTTTTTAATAAAATCAACGTTTCCAAGTGTCTGCTAACAAATAATGAATAGACCTAATGCTCGTATATCTAAATAACGTCAGTACTTTTTATCTAAATATTTAATCGTATCTTGATAATATTGAAAAATTTTTCACATCTAATTTAGAAGTTAGATCCTTATCAACATGTTATATCTCATCAATTAAAATAGATCATCCAGCCGTTGTTGCTACGTGATTTCGTAAAATGTGATAGTAGGATATGATGTTCCTAGATGTTTCCTTTCGAATTTCACTATTAATAAGCAATGATATTTAATCCCTTCTGTAAAAATGAATTTTGAATAATGGTATGCACTGAGAAAACGGCGCTTGAGCTGCGTTAGAAAATGCTGTTATTTTGGAAAAAAGCATACGATAATTCAAATCAAACTAAAAATATATTATTACTTTTAAATCTAAGTTGTATGCAGTAACGATATATTCTCATTTGAGTAATAATATAAGTTTTATGAGTTGTTACAAAATACTGCACTAAAATGGCGAATTTTGAGGTTTTCAATTTGATATTTTTCCGTCCACATGGAATAAAATGAATGCAATGCAACTTTTTACAAAAGATATGTCTCTAATATTATTAATTTCGATCAAAATTTGAGAGAATTCCATACTTTCATGCATAAATGTGGTTTATAAAAATTGTCACCTTGGTTTGATCTTTCCTTTCCTCATTTGGGAATCTCCCAAGATGAAAAATGGGAAAATATCAAACCTTCAGGATACGCTTAAATGATCGAACTTTACACGTCTGATCCATTTTTTACATTCTCATCATTTATGATTGAGAAAGTATTAGAATCGTCTGAAATTCTATATCTTGAATTTTCAACGGATCTCCACGTTTCGAGACCCCCTTAAGCCGAATATCAAGTTGATTTTTCCAAGACTTAAAAATTGTAAGTATGGTTTCTTATAGTGCGTAAAAATTGAAACAATTTATCCGAATGATTTTTTTTATGAAAACAAAATTGTCAGAGTTGTGGCATTTTCAAAATTCAACAATGTAAAAGAAATTGAGAATTTTTAGCCCAATAACGCAAGATTAGAAAGGAAGTCAAAGAGAAAAAATGTTTCTTCTTGGAAGCCCTACAAGATCATTAATACGACTCTTTGGATTTTCTCAAAAAATCGAAAATTCCAATTTTGATCGCACAAAAAATAATGAAAAATAATCCGTGAACTCGATAACTTTCGAAAGAGTGATCATATTCCATCGTGCTTTGGTAGACATTTTGAGAGGACAAAAACACAAGTCGAGTTCGTTAACCAGCTATTTTGGATAGAAGTGGAAGAGGAAGAGAATTTTGACAATTTTTTTGGACATTTTTCCAAGACTAAAAAATTGTAAGTATGGCTTCTTGTAGTACGAAAAAAGTGGAACAATTTATTCCAATGATTTTTTAAAATGAAAACAAACTTTTCAGAGTTGTGGCATTTGAAAAATCCAAATAATACAAGAATAAAAAGAAAGTTAGAGAAAAAAAATGTTTCTTCTTGGGAGCCATAATGAAAAATCAAAAATTTTATTACATGCTTATTATATATGATTGAGAAAGTATTAGCATTACCCGAAATTCCACATCTTTAATTTTTAACGGGTCTCTACGTTTAAGGACTCGCTGAAGCCGAAAATCATGTTTTGGCGATGGTGTCTGTCCGTATGTCCGTCTGTTTGTAAACATGAAAACTCACCAAAAAATGAACGTATCAAATCGGTCTTTGAGACACTTGTTTTTTGTAATAAACAGCGGATTCGATTTCTCTTTGAAGCGGATTCGATTTCTCGTGGGCGTGCTGAAACTTGCGTGCAAAGCGACCTGCGTGCAAAGCGACCTGCGCGCGAAGCGCCCGATGAGAATGTGCCCGCAAAGCGGGCAGATTTTTTTATGGGACCTTGTCTGGATTTAATTTAAAACTAGTTTGAAAATTAGGTAAATATAATACTCTTTTAGCCGTTAAGAAACAGAATAATAATAATAACTGATGAAAAACGAAACGTATTATATAGTTTTTGAAGCACTACAATACGTGAAAAGGACTTTTTGATGCCCTAGTGAACAAATGTTAGTCTTATCAATATTTGAAGAAATTTCTTCAGCGATATGAGATCTGTTCAATCTAATTCATTGCATAATTAATGGGTCGAGAAATCCAACTCTGTAACAGGCATATTGTTTGTACTACTCCAAGATGAAAAACGAAACGTGTATTATGTATTTTATGAAGCACTATACAATACGTGAAAAAAGACTTATAATGCCCTAGTAAGTAACAAATTCCATAATAGTCGAGTTTTTGAAGGAGGTCGTGCAATAAAAGAATTTTTATCTAACATGAAAGTTTCGTAATTGTTTTATAAATAAATTTATTATTTATCATTGATGATTATTATTTCATTTAAATGAAAGAAAAGTTTTTATAAATATTTCACAAATAACTTTTCGCTACGATAAGGCTCGAGTTTTGGCATTTTTTAAAATTTTATTTGTTAATGAGAATTTGTCACTCAACTAGATTTGAGGATTGCTACAAGTGTCGGGTTTCGGAATTCCATGACCTCTCTAGGTTTTCCAGGCCTAATTTAAAGAAATTTGCAGGTCCATTTTTGGAAATATCCATTCAATGAAAATAAATTACAACACATTATGATGCAATGATAATAATTGTAATTTTAATAATCTTTGGGGGAGTTGCATTAACCCCCGATACTAAATTTCGTCAAGGAAATTTGTTGTTTGTTGTTAACTTTGGGGTCAGGTATAATTAAATACAAATTAAATTATTTCGAACGTTTCGACACACAATGGTGGTCCTCTTCAGTAGATTTTTATTAAATCTGTAATGAAGTACATAAATTATACAAATTTATCCAAATTTGATGTGTAAAATATTTAAAACCTTCGATTATTATTGTTTTTTATTAATAGAACCAAATTTCAAATATGAAATACTTTTTTTATAGTTTAATATTATTTTATTTATATTAAAAATAAAAATAGAGAGAGACAAAAATGAGAAATAAGTATTATCAATAATACAACTAACCTTATTAGATGTAGTAAAAATTCTTTAGGATGTTGCAAGAAAAGAAAATTTTGTATCTATTCAACAAGCTAAAGATTTTTTACTACATCTAATAAGATCAGTTATATTATTGATAATACTTATTTTTCATTTTTGTCTCTCTCTCTGTTTTTATTTTTTTTATTATATTATTATTATTTATCAGCATTTGGAACTCGAAAGTTCATTGCCTCATCTACCCGAGACCGCCACGCGTC
>WSXT02133535.1:0-10646 GCA_011762715.2 Neuroterus valhalla
GAGAATTTTACCAAGAATTTCCCCCCTCCTTACAAAGTTTCCATTCATTTTTCAAGAATCATCAACAGAAATTTGAGACATTAGAAGACAAGAAGCTTCAAAAGAGGTTTTGGTCATAACAATTTTGAATATGTCTCGAAATATTAACATTTTTATTGACAATTGTGCAAATTTAATTTTAAACGCTTTGGATTTCTTATATTTCAAGTAAAAATGTTGCTACTCGCAACTTTCAACTAAAATTTAATTCTATTTCCAAAAAATGTTAATTTTTAACCTGATGATTGCATTTTCAACCAACTCATCCACTCAAATATCTAAATTTTGAATCCAAAAAGACATGTCTTCAACGAAGCTGCTCAATTTCTAACCATCAGAAAGGACGTTTTTGAATAAAATTGTTGAATTTTAAATAAGATAACCAAATCGTCTGTACTGAAGCAAGGAATTTTCAAGTAAAATTATGAATTTTCTACCAAACAAAATAAATTCTGAACGAAAGATGTAACAGTTAATTCCAAGCATAACATTTTTTAATGTCAAATATAAGGCAGTTGAGTTCAAAAGCACAATAGACTAATTTTCGGGAGAATTTTTTAACCATCAGTCGAAAAAAGTTCATTTTCAACCAAATGAGGTTTGCTAGTCTGGGAAGAATGGAACTTGCAACTAATTTGCTCAACTTTCATGTTAAAAAGACGACTTTTGAAGTAAATAGTTCATTTTCAACCTAAAAGAATTACTTTCCAATAGAATTGTTGAATTCCTAATAAAATAGTTGAATTTTCAAGTAAACAGCTGGATTTCCAACCAAAGAGAGGAATATTTAACCAAAATTATGAATTTTCAACGAAAAAACATGAATTTTCAACATCAACCAATTAACTGAATTACCGAACAAAATATATTCTTAGCAAAAAGTGTAATAGTTGATTTCAACCATAAAAATGTAAAAGTCAAAGACTCAGTAAAAGAAATTCTAATTTTCAAAGGAACTGATGCATTTTCAACCAAAATAAAGATCCTACTCCTAAAAAGAGATGGATTCACAACCAAACGAGATTTCCTTGTTTCGGAAAAACCAAAATTGCAACGGAATTGTTTCACTTTCAAGTAAAAAAGACGAATTTTCCATGAAATATAAAAAAAGTTTAACCTTCAACTGTGAAAATGAATAGTTTGATTCTCAACCAAAAAAACGAATTTTCGAAAAGAAATTATAATTTCTCACACAAACTGTAGAATCTCAAACACAAAAAAATGACTTTGAAAAAATTATAGATTTTTGATGAAAGAGTTGAATTTTCACATACAGAAAGGATTTTTAAACTAAAATAATAAATTTTTAATGAAAAACATGAATTTTCAACAAACTGATTCAACTTCCAACCAAGTATTTTTTTGCTAGGTGTAAAATTGTAGATCAGGTTTTTTAGTTAATAATCAAATCATGTTGATCATTTTTTACTATTTCTGGTACTTTTCAACAAAGCAGTTGAATTTTCAACCAAACAAAATGGATATTCAACAAAAAATGTAGTCTTTTATTTAAATCATAAAAGTTTCCTAATTTTGAATCAAGTTTAGTTTATGTTTAGGAGATTTGTTTCATTTTTTAATTGTTTAATTCTCAGTCAACCAAAATTTTTAATTTCCAACAAAACCGTTGCATTTAACCAAAAAAAAACTTCTAGAAAGAACCAAAATTCTAATTGATTTGTTTCATTTTCAAGTCGATGAGACAGATTTTTCTTACAAAATATAAGAAATGTTTACCAAAGAGATGAATCTTCAACCATAGAAATAAATTTTCAGTTAAATAGTTCGATTTTAACAAATTTTTTTTTCCAAATTATATTCAAATTCCACACCCAAACAGTTGATTTTCAAACCAACCCATTTTTTTTATTAGGATTTGTTCAATTTTCCACAGCACACTTGAATCTTCAAATAAAATGATGAGTTTTCAACGAAAAATATGAATTTTTGGCAAAGTAATTCAACCTTCAACCAAATCGTTGAATTTCCAACCAAAGAAAATGTATTCCTAGCAAAAAATGTAAAAGTTGATTGCAACTATAACAGTTTCTAATTTTTAATTGAAAGCAGTTGAGAACCAAAGCACAAAAAACAAATTTTCAAAAGAATTGTTAAATCTCCAGTCACAAACAGATGAATCTTCAACCATACAAATGAATGTCCAAGTAAATTGTTTATTCTTCGACACCAACAAAAAAAAAAGAAAAAATGAATTCAGAAGAAGATAAAACCAACGTAAACCAATTTTTTAATTTTTTACCCAAATAGTTGTTTTTTTTCAACCCAGCAACATGAATTCTAAACAAATTTGTTAAATTTTCAGTGAAATAATAGAATTTTCAACTAAAGAGAGGAATTGTCAACTAAGATAATGATTTTCAACCAAAAAAATTAATTCGGAGGAAGATAAAACCTATGGGAACAAATTTTTTAATTTTGTATCCAAATAGTCGAATTTGAAACCCAGCAACTAGAATTTAAAAATAAAATGAAGATTTTCAACCAAAGGTAAAGTTGTAACAAACAACAAATTTTCAATAAACGAGTTGAATTTTTTTTTTTAAGTATGAATTTTTAACAAAAAAATTCAATTTCAATCAATTGATGGAATTGAAAAAAAAAACATTCTCAACCAAAATTATCATAATGGACATTCCAACCAAAAACAGTACGATTTTTATAAATAATGTTACTTCCGTGAATGACAGTTCTTTTGGTTCACTCATCACACTATAATATTTCGTGCAATATTCCAGAGATATCCATATGATACAATAAATTTCTATATTGAATTGAAAGAAAAAAAACCTTTTTGCTTAAAATTGAACTACTAAACCGTTTGGTTGCCTGTAACCATCTTCTCAAAATGAATTGATCTCTCCAAGTTGGAATTGTTTTCAAGTTGTCCATAATCCAACTGTTGTGCCTGATTTTCAAAGTGTTCAACTGTTCATAGATGATTACAAGTCAAAGGAATGTGCTGTGTTGTGCCGACCGTTTGTGTTTTCGCCGTAATATGAGATTTTCTAATCTTCCTCTTTATCTTAAGAAGATGTTTCAAGATTCCTTTCCGGTGTAGCGAGCCGCCCTAAGCATCAATAGGTTCTTGAAACAAATGAGCACTTTTATGAAGTGACCTTATCTTATGACAATTTGACCTGGAAATCTGTAAATGACCTCGGAAATGATCAATCCGTAGACCACTTCAGTACCGATTATCCTAATATCATTTGTGTAACCTAGAAGCAATGTTGAAGAGTGAAGATCAGATTCAAGAGGTGTAGATACTGTAGAATGTAGATATAAGGTAACGACTAGTTTATGATGATGAACACTGTTGGGAGCTTCTAATTTTTGACATGAAATGGGACCGACATGTTAAAGATCAGACTGAAGAGTTGTAGATGGAAGAAATTGCTTGAGGCTGAACTATATTAGCGACTAGTTTATCATGTTGACAATATTGGGAGCTTATGTTTTATGACATAAAATGGGAACTCGAGGAACCGACATGTTAAAATGAGATTCAAGAATTGTAGATGAAGGAGATTCCTTGAAGCTGAACCGTATTGATATAACTGCTTAGTTTATGGTGTTGACAATATTGGAAGATTCTAATTTTTGACGAAAAACAAGAACTGAGGGAACTGGCGTGTCATGTGCAGATCAGTTTCAAGCGTTGTAGGTGGAAGAAATTATTTCAAGCTGAACCGTATTGATGACTGCTTAGTTCATGATGTTGTCAATATTGGTAGCTTGTAATTTTTACCATAAAATAAAAACTGAGGGAACCGAGATGGCATGTGAAGATCAGTTTGAAGCGTCGTAGATGGAAGACATTGTTTCAACCTGATCCGTATTGATGACTGCTTAGTTCACGATATTGACAATATTGGGAGCTCCTAATTTTTGGCATGAAATTGGGAAGTAAGGGAACCGGCATTTAGAGGTATTTCATAGTCGGGCACGCGATTCGAGTCGGCTTCTGTTGGGACACTCAGTACGTGATTCTACGCGCCATTTATGAATGCAGCTGGAAGAAAAGGCCCGGGACTACGAACGCTTCTTGAAACGTTTGTGAGCGTGATGGATGGGCGAAAATACGATTAAGGGAGTATACCTACTACGTGCACAGAAGAAGCCGGTAGGCCGGTAGTATACTTATACTCTCAGGGCTCTCTTAGAAATTCGGCTCCTCGGGCAGTCTCCGACCCAGGAGGATATCGGGTGTTGGAAAAGTCCTGTGCTGCACAACTTGAGATTTAATACCCAAACTGCTATGTCTGAATCAAGAATGTCAAATTTCCCAAATTGCATAATCGCTCTCGAACGAACCCCTTTTAGAACGTTCTAGTTGTTGGTTTTGAAAATAGATGCTGAGCACTGCATCCTGAGGCAGTATCACCATCTGGTACACAGAATAGACTTCGTCATGTCAACATGAAATTACAAACTCATCATCCTTCTGCAACTATTCATCACCTTCTGATCAATAGCATCGTTAAACTAAGAACCAAAGGTGTTCATTGTGAGGTAGTATGCTCACCAACTGGGGCAGAATTTCAATAACTCATCATCGTTTTGCAACTATTCATTACCTTTTGATCAACTGTATAATCAAAGTGAGAAGGGAAGGTGCCGGACAATGACACCATCAGATAAAAACTCTTTTGAACACATATGACCAGGTAACATTTCTGTTCACCACTGGAGAAATTTTCCGAATTAAGAATGCGGCTGGAGGCTCGACCTCGACCTCAACCTCGACCTAGCCACCCGCAAGAAATTCTTAAGCAAATGTGGAATCAAACTGGACGATGTTAGAAAATTCTTGGAAATCTGGTCCCAAGCCCAGCTAGCTAGCACAAGTGCAGAGATGCGGCAACTGGTCGGACTTCCGAGAAAGATACGATGATGCAGGTATGGCTTGTGGGGATCTTCTTTTTTATTTTATGGTGAGGGATGCTCATCGACACCTCGTAGATGGTGGAAAGATGGATCCAAAGTGATGGCCAGACGAAACAAGATAACATTGATGGAGAATGGAGATAAAGTTTCAGTTATGTAATAGTCTAATAGTATGTAATAGTCTTTTTTTTCCACTTCCTCTGCGGCTTATTTTGGCATTATCTTCTTTGCTTCTTGCATCGACCTTGCTTAGTTCTCTTCAAAGAACGCATCCATCTCTCTTGGGAACCAAAACATCTACCGCGCCAAAAAGGGCGCTTCGGTGCCATAACAAATATGGCCGCAATGGACGTTTTGATTCGCATGTGATTTCAAAGGAAAAACAAGGGGTGAAAATTGGTTCAGCTAAAATCATGTATTGATTTCGGTATGCAAATAAATGACGATTAGTAAGGGTGAACTGGAAAACCAGTGATCTTTCATCTTTTCCTCGTTGATCTTCACTTTTTTTTTGCTTGCCAAGATTACCACGAAATTTTTAGTCGAACCAATTTTTACCCTTTGTTTTTTTCTGTATTATATGGAGTAGTAGGAACAGTGTGATGAAAGAAGTATTTTTGAGTTTAGAAAATGGTTTCTCTGAACTTGGATAGCTTGTTTATCTACGCAAAAGCTATACCTCCGTCAAGAAATATGATCGGAAGGAGCTACAGTCAAAACTCACAAAGAAGTTCTTGTTCATTCTGCCTTAAAACTATTGCTATATTTTTTCATATCTAATTCAAGTTTTACTTTGAGGTTAACAATTTCAGATCGTTTTAACGTAGAATTTATTTGATGTCATTTAAACCACCATTTTGATCAAAATGTTGGGAGACATGGACGCAACATACTCCGGAGCTGGTTGATTTTTGATGTTCAAAAGCAAATTCTATGCTTTTAAGGCAATTTATCATCAACCCAAGAAGTTTTGTACATATCAGAGCAACTGTTCACAACAATTATTTATCAATTACTGACATATTGGTTAGTTTGCGTTGGGATCAACAGTGTCGCAGAAAATTTTAAATTCCCTATACCATCAGTAATTGATATTACTGGTCTTCGGTTCTTTGGTTGTATGAAGTTTCAAAAATTGTTAAGACCAAAATCGTAACTGATTGTATTTTCTAGATGTACAGGATTTATTTTTTCCGTTTTCCATAGTTTCCAATTTATCTTCAACATTGTAATTTTTCGAATAACCAACTTGGAAAAATTAATATAGCTCGCCCCGGAGTGGTCAACATGGACGTAGTGGGATATTGATACCGTTTATTTCCTTCACATTTTCGAAATTCATTCGTTCCCCATTTTTCATTCATACATTTTTTGATTTCCTAATTTATTAATTTTTTCTTTTCAACGTAAAAACTTTGCTCTGCCTTCAGAACTCGAAGGTTAAATATTATTTACTGTAATAAGTTACTTTTTGTTTGATAATGATAGTAGTAACTGAACAACTGTTGTAACTACAAATAACGAATTGATGACGAACTGATTTTGTCGTAACAGTAATTACGAACTATGAATACCTTTATTTATTCTTAGGTTGATTTCAAGAAGTATTTCATAATCCTGACTTTAGCAATATTTTGGGATTTCGACGAAATAATAAATTTTCAACAAAATAATTGAATTCTGAACCAAATCATAAGATTTTTAACCAAAAAAGATGGATTTTTATAACAAAAAGACGCAAATTAACCAAAGAGTTTACCTTTTAACTATGATTTTTCAGTAAAGAAAGAAAAACAGTTTCATAACAATTCTTGGAGTGTCAAAAGAATTTTGGACAAGAGAATGAATCTTTAACCGAAATTATTTTTTTAAATTCAGGTAATTTTTAGTAAACAAATGGAATAATCCCCTGGAAAATTGAACCTGTAACTAGAAAGAGGAATTTTGGTGGAAAATGAATTTTTTGTTCAAAATTCATGTTTCTGTCTCAAAGGCTCTACTGTTTTCTACAAAATTCGTGTTTTCACCTTTAAAACGAACAAATCGGGTTATTTTTCTCCTATTTTGACTGAAAAATGATCCTTCTAAGTTAGAAATCCACCTTTTTGATTGAAAAGTTGTCTGTTCTGTTCAAAAATGAACTTTCTTTTTGGTAATTCTAATACTTGGTTGAATATTGACCTATTTAATTAAACATTAATTTATGTTTGTCGAAAATTCAACAGTTATATGAAAAGTCATTTTTTTTTTTTTTGAAATTCAACTGTTTCCTCAAAAATATATTCTCTCAATCGGGGTAAAAATTCTTTGTTTCGGAAGAAATTCAACTTTTTTGTAAGAAAATTGTCTTCTTGATGTGAAAATGCAACAATTTGACTGGGAAACCATTTGTTCTGTAAAGAAATTTCAACTGTTTTCTTGAAAATTCGAATGCTTGGTTGCAAATGGTATTACTTCGTTCGAAATTCATATTTTTGATTGTCGTTTCATGATTTTATTCCAAAAGTCACCTGTTCGATTGAAAATTTAACTATTTTATAAAAAATTCCAATTTTTGAGTAAAACCTCATTTTTTTTAATGAAAATTCAACTATACAATCTTAGATTGGAAATGGAAAGTGCTCTGTACAACACTGGTCCTTTTAGGGTGAAAATACTACTGTTTTGTTAGAAATTAATCTGAATACTTGAAGATTATACTATTTTATTGAAACTAAAAATTTTTGTTTGAGAGTTCAACTGCTTCCTTGAAATTGCAGGTTGAAAATAACTATTTGGTTTCAATTCCATATATTTTGTTTAGAATTTGGTTGAAAATTGCCTATTGCGTGTACAATATTTTGGAATCTTTGCGAAATTTCTGAAGTCTTTATTTTTGTTTTTAATTTTTGAAATCATTAATAATTTTTTTTTGTTTCAGGTAAGTGAGCGGATTACAATTACTCACTCATGGAGTGATCTTTGAAGTATGGAGGTCTTCTACAGTATATTCTCATATACACTCACGTATGTTTTCAGATTAATATTCAGCTTAAATAAACTCTGATTTTCAACTAGACCCCAAGTGGTCATTCACGAGCAACATTGAGAATAGTTCTCACTAGGCAGAAGATTTTTGTTTATTTTAAATTACTGAAGAACACAATTTTAGTCTCCCCGAATTGGAGAATTTTCCCTAAATTTCTCCCGAATTCTTTGAGAGATTTATGAAATCTTTGTGAATCTTCGAAATCTTTGGAATCTTTTTGAGTATTTTTAGAGATTTTGGAACTTTTTAAATTTCAAATATTTGTTATGAAATATATTGATATCTTTAGAATGTAAAATGAAAATCTTCGTAATCTTCGCTAAGTTTCTACAATCTTTGCGATTAGTGCATTCAAAAGTTTCAAAATTTCTTTTAATTTTTGAAATCATTGACATCTTCGAAAGTTTTTGAAATCTCTGAAATCTTTCGTAATTATTTGTGGTATCTTCTTGAAGTCTTTTTGAATGTTTTGAAATCTTTGATATATTTTTGAATCTTTGAATACTTTAAAATCTTTCGAAAACTTCGAAATATCTTCAAGATTCATTTAATTTTTGCGAAATCTTTGGCGGATTTAGAAATCCTTGAAGCCCTCGTGAAATATTCGAAATATTTTTAAATCTTCGCGAATTAAAGAAAAAATTGGAAATCTTTGCAAAATCTTGAAACTCTTCTGGAATATTTTGAAATACCTGAAACCTTTGAAATCATCTGAATTTCGTGAAAATATATGCAATTACTTTCTGTGATTTGATTAGGTAAATCCTGAGAAATCTTGAAAATCCTTCGAATTTTGTAAAATCTGTGATAATATCCTTTGAAATCTTTCAAATTTTGTATGAATCTTTGAAATCTCCGTGCAGTCTCTGAGTCTTTGTGAATTCCTCGAAATCTCCTGAAATGTTCTGAAATCTTGAAGACGTTTGCAAAATCTGTAGAATTTTCGGAAATATTTTCAAATTTTGAAAATATTCTAGAATCTTTGAAGTCTCTGCTAAATTTCCACAACCTTAGTGAAATATTCGAAATCTTTAAAATCTTGTGAAATTTATTGAAATCGAAATCTTCGAAATTATTCAAAATCTTTTGAATGTTCTTGAAATTATTCGAGATCTGAAAAATCTTGAAATTTTCATTTATTTATAGTTTTGAACATCTTCGGGAATATTTGAAATTTATTGAATTTTCCTGAGATTTTTTTAAAAATTGTTTGCGGATTCTTTGAAGTCTCCTCAAATGTTTGAACATTTTTGAAATATTTTCGAATCTTTGAAGTCCTTGATAAATTTTTACAATTCTGTTAGAATATTTGAAATCTTCTAAAATCTTTGAAACCTTTCGAATGTTCTTGAAATTTGTTGAAATCTTGGAAATCTCAAAAAATTAAAAAACATCAAATTCCTACACAAAAATCTCAAAAAAAATGTTAAATCGAAATTGCTTGAAATTCCTTTGAAATATCTGAAATTTTTAAAATTTTTTCGAAATTTTCTTACAATCTTTGTTAATTTTCTGGAAACTTTCCAAATTTTTCGAAATCATCCAATTGTTCTCAAGTTTTGGAATATTCCTGAGAATAAAAAATCTTTGTGAGATCTCCTGAAATTTTTGGAATCTTGGAAGTCTTTGCGAAATCTTCTAAATATTTGCGAAGTAACAATAATCTTTAGAAAATATTTTTCAAATCTTCCGAAATCTTCTTGACACCCTTCCAATCTTTGGAATTTTCAATTCCTCTGAAATGCTTGAAATTTTTGGAATCTCAAAAAATTAACGAACATCCAATTCCTACACGAATTTAAAAAAAATGGTTGAATCCGAATTATTTGAAAATCCTATGAAATATCTGAAATCCATTGAATTTTTCCTAAATCTTCTTGCAATCTTTGTAAATTTTCTCAAAACTTCTCAAATATTCTGAAATCAACCAATTGTCTTCAAATTTTGAAAATATTTTTCAAACTAAAATTTTTGCGAAATCTTCCAAAGCATTTGAATTTGTTCTTTAAATGTTTGGTAATTCCTGAAAATCTTTGAGATCCTTTAAAACTTGCAAAATCTTTTGGGATTTTCTCAAATCTCTAATATCCTTCAAAATCCTTTGATTTTTTTTTAAATCTTTGAAATTTTTCAGTCTCTGAGCCGTTAGGAAAGCTTTGAAATCTCTGATATTTTTAATGTCTTTGGAGTGATTGAAATCTTTGTGAAACCCTTCGAAAAATTATAAAAGAATTCTTCTTCAGAGGATTTATGAGTATAAGTCGTTACGTCGGAAATTAAAACATTCATATATTTGTATATTAAAACATTTATTTATAAAAACATTATTTATATTCACATTCAATCCTTTTTTTTCACGTCAGAATTTGGATAAAAAACATTTTTCAGATCTCTAGTAGTTTTTGATTTCCAGTTACCAGGCTTATGTTGTGAAATCTGCCGAAATCTTAATAAAATTTCCAAGATAAATCATTCCAGGATTTCTGTTCTTCCAGATCAGTCAAATCCAACTTTCCTGGATCGATTTTGTTATTAAGTCAAGAAAACATTCTCGGATAAGAGAATGAAGAATTTACAATGGTCATACGATCTTGTTAACCCTCATGATACACACTGGGTACAGAATACCCGGCGGTTTTATTCAAATAGGCGCCGTTACGGAACAAAAAAA
>WSXT02133546.1:0-10645 GCA_011762715.2 Neuroterus valhalla
TCTCTATCTTTTGCTCCTCACACTCACACTGAGACTCTAACAATATAAAGCTATATAGCAGTGTATAGCAGAATGCATTCTTCTTGAATGTCATGAATTGATTTGAAATAAAATACATATTTTATTCACATGAGTTGTTTAGTTAATGGAATTCATTATATAACTGACACTGAATAATATAACTATTTTCAATTCAAGCAATATTTCAACTATTTTTTATCTTGGAAGAGATTGAAGAAAAACCACTTCAACTTACATCGTATGGAGTTATCACTTCTACCGGCATCCCACAAAGGCTCACGTATTCTTTTTTAAATTCCATTATTTATCAACAACAAATTTCCTAAAATCATTTTTATCTCCCAAAGTTTGAAACCCCTAACGATTACAACCGGATTTTTATTGGAAAGGCTATAATTTGCCTGAAAATTTGATCAGGGGAGTGGAAAAGTGCAGACAACAAAAACTCCCAGACGTAGTCGAGTACTCACACGCGAGTTTGGATATGAACTTTCGATAGCATCGGGTGCCCAAATCAATCGTTTTTAACTAAAATGATGGATCTCTAGCAGCAAAAAGTGAATTTCCAATAGAAAAGTAAAAATTTCTAACAAGTAGTGGAATTTCCAACCAAGAAGATTAATTTATTATCCACTCAAAAAACTTATTTTCTATAAAGTATCCACATTCTAAACCGAAGAGATGAATTTTCAACTTGTTTGATGAATCTTTCAACGACTAAGAATTAAATTTTGACAGATTTGTTGAACTCTCTAAAAAGTAGACCAATTTTCAACCAAACGGAGTCATTTTGTACGAAAAGTCGGATTTTCAACTGAAAAAGTGAACTTTTAACAAAAGAGTTCAACAAAAAACCAAGTAGTTTAAATTTCTACAAAAATAGTTGAATTTTTGACTAAATAGTTGAATTATCTATCAAAATAGTTAAAGTTTAAACCCAAAAAGAGAAAAGTTGTTAACAGAACTGTTTAATTATCAACAAAAGAGATTATATTTCTTATCAAGGAGACAAATTTTTAAACCAGTAAAGACAGTTTTCAACAACCAATTATTTCTTCAACTAAATAGTATAACTTTCTTGCAAAATGAATGAAGTTTGATCCCAAGAAGTCGAATAAATTACTTTTGATCAAAAAATAAAAAGAATTAACTTCGAACAAAGATAGTTGGGCTTCGAACAAAAAAAATAGTTGAATTTCGAACAAGACATATGAATAACCAGTCTTAAACTGGATAGGGTACATTTTCACTTGAAAAAATCAATTCCGTACCGAAAAAACACTACATTTTCAACCAAAACGATGAATTTTTTACTCAACTAATGAATATCCCGCAAAAAAATTAGTAAATTTTCAATAAAGAAGGTGAATTTTCTACCAGAAAAGAAGAGTTTTTAACTAAATATTTATATTTTCAACCAAAGAGAAGAATTTTCAACTAAAATGATTAATTTCCAATTTGAAAAATCGAGTTTCAATTAAGAATATTAATTTTCAACAAAAAAGCACATTTTTAACTAAAGAGAAAACGAACGAAAACTGATTTCTTACATTAGGGGTAAGTTTGAGTTCAACTTTTTACCAAATAATCCAGCCGAAAAATCTGGTATTACATTTTTTGTTGAACATTCATATTTCTGTTTAGAGAATCAACTTCTCCATTGAAGATTCGTCATTTTGGATAAATTGTTACATTAGTTGAACTTGTTACTGCGAATTACTTCAGAATTCTTATTTGTAAGGGAAAAGTCTTTTTAGTTATAGCAATTGTTATAAACAATTAATAAATTGAGTATTTGAACCATAAACATTGTTAGTAAAAGTAGGTATAGGTTCGGCAATAGTTTTCGTAATAATTATGTCACTAGCTGACCTACTTGATTTTTTGTGACAAATTGTAATTCTATACAATTTTCTCTTCAAAATAGACATTTTTTAACAACAATTTACAACAAGAAGATGGCATTCGTTCATCATCCAAGATACGTCAATTTTCTTGAAAAACTAAAATGGATTTGGACAAATTTTTTTGTTGATAAATAATGAAAGTATTGTAAATAATGACTTAGACAAAAACTATGCATATATACTTAATTGTTATAGTGGCTACTCGATTGAATTTAATGGCCTGTAGTCATTTCATGTGCATCATATGATCGTTGCGTGAAAAAATTAATTACGTAATTTTACGCCCCCGCATTTCAGGGTCAATAAATGATATAATGGTATAATTAAGAGTGATCAACTAAATATAAACTAACAATTTTCATTTACCAGTCGGATTTATTTTCTTCCCTGAATTTTTTACAAGATTTTTTTTTATCGATTCCGGTGTTTATTTAAGAATTACTAGTAGCAATAATTTTAAATTCATTTGCATTTCCTAGCTTTTTTTAATGTTTACTGGACAGGCTGTTTTTTAGAAGATGATGAAAATAGTTTTCTGATGCAAAAATATTCAAGTTCTTCTTAGAATCAAAGCTATAAAAAAATTGCAGTGTTAAAATAATTTCCGAAATAGTAGATTATCTGCAAAAATACAAAAAGATTTGTACAACCTATAATTTTCCAATTAATAGAAATAGTCTTTAAGTTCTGCACTTTTTTAAAGTAGACAGTTTTAAAATTCGTAGAGTAAAAAATATAACCTGGATAATTGAAAAAATCAATTTTAAATGTTTTATTCCGTACGAAATACAATAGAATTCAAATAATCAAATAGAGGTTTACCAATCAATTTCAAGAAATCCTTCGAAGAATCATTGAGAAAGTTATTTAAAGGTATTGAGATCAAAAACTTTCAAAGGGTGTGGAGAATATCTAAAAATCCGTACCCGGCGATAAAATAAGAAAATGCATTATAAAAACCTAATTTTTCTAGCGTTTTCAATTTTTCTTTCATTTGTATTTTCGTCAGCAAAAAGTTTTAAGGTTTTCAACAGAATTTCTAAACATACGGATTGAAGATCATTTTTAAATACACGAAAATTACACTAATTCGTTCTATTGTTCCAGTTTCGATTTCTCAGGCATTTTAAGTTTTTGCTTTTTAGGAAAATTTCAACTTACATGCCATTTTTCAATTTCGTTTGACATATGGTCATTTTATTTTGATTAAGTTTCTAATATCAGGCAACGTCACGTGAAACTATAATTTTCTCATAATTCAGAGTATAAAACGAGATCTTCCACAGTTTAAGTTTGAAGAATTTTGAAAAGTCAACTTTGAAAGTTTAATAATTTCAAAGACGTTAAGAATGATATGATTTAAATATTGAAACCTACATCAATCAATTATCTATGTACACTACATACAATACTCATAAAAAGTATATAATGATTTATCAAATAAAAAAAAAAGATCTAATATGAATTTCTGAAAAATTTAACGGAGGCTTCCAAGCGTACCTATGACAGAAATAATTCAGATTGAAACTGTTTATTTAAAAATTGTTATTTAGCGTGCAAGTTCTTTCTTTTTCTTTAGGGAAAAGTTACACAATTCATACTTAATCATCATGCTTAATACCCTTTTTTGTTGTTCTCCTTTTTTTTTCTTCTACATTTGTATATTTTTATGGTCTTCATTAAAATTTGAATAATCACTGTTTATGGAAATAATAACCGTATGATTTTTCAAATCAATTATTGAATAAAACCTACCCTAAAAGTATTGCGAGAATCCTTCAAAGAGTAGATTGAACTCTCAATTATTAGGATTGAATAAAAGGTTTGATAATAAACACACGTCTCCATCGGTCTCCTAAATACTCGTTTATTTTTCCAATATATTTGACGAAATGTGTGTTTCTAATATTTTTTTGGTGTAAAAGTGACAAATTTCATTAGAGAAGAATCTTTAGTCGGCAAAGCTACGTTACTATACGACGATGAGTAACTTATATTTGCCCTTCTAACTTGCCCTGAAATTTAATTTGGAAAAAAATTGTTCGTTTTGTTGGAGACTGTATTTTTGTGGTTACACTTGGAAGTTTTTCTTTTAAATCCAAGTTTTTCTTCAAGGAAGCTGAATTATTTTTTATAAAATGCAACAAGTTCGTATTTGGGCAGTTACTGTGAAAGCTTGAAAATGTCAAATTGATGATCAATGAAATTTCTAACGGAAAGAAAATTGAAAAAGAAGAATCTAACAGAAAAATGTGGAATTCTACACTAAATAGTTTTATATTTGCTACCCAATTCTGGAATTGGCATGCCAAAAAGAAGAATTTTCCACAAAACAGGTGACTTTTTAACCCGAAAATATGATTCTTCAATGAAGGGATTAATTTCCAATCAAATAGTTCAATTCTAAATAAATTAACAACTACAATCATGATTTTTCACTCCAAAAATAATTATCTTTTTGAAAAGTGGTATAACCTAAAATAACACAAAGTGATTCAATTTCCAACGAAAAAGATGAACTCTAAAAAAAAAAGGTGTAATAGTTGATATTTCTATCAAAAAGTTTCTACTTGAAATCGATAAAAATCAAATTCTATTTAAAAATACTAGTAGCAAAGTTGGTTGAATGTACAACCGAAAAATATTCAATTTCAACCATGAAGATTAACTTTTGCATGAAGAAAAACAATTTTCAATAAAAAATAGAACAGTTGCATTTTTAGTTAGAACAATTAATTCTCGTCGAAAATCAACATTTTTTGGCGAGATTGACCCAAAATAACTTTAAATAGTTTCGGCGAAAATTGTTTAAGATAACCTATACAATTGTTCAAATTTATTAATTTATTAGGAATAAATCGTTTCTAATTTTCAAATGTTTCAATATGTAAATTTTCCAGAAGCCTCAACTGTTTCTGTTGGAAATCTTCCAATTCCGGTGAGAATTTCTTCAGAGAACCGAACATTGTTCGATATTTAAACTCTTATAAAAGATTTGATTCTTTCTGTAAAAAAATATCCAATCCCATCGGGAGTTCTTTGGAATCACCTAAAATTTTTCCAATTTGTAATTTTTTTTAAAAGACCTAACTGTTCTTGTTAATCCAAAAAGAAAATTAACTTTTCACAAAGTAATTCAACTTGAAACCAAGTGATTGAATTTTCAACGAAAAATATGAAGTCTTGAAGGAAAGTGTAAAAGTTGATATTCATAAAAACATTTTTAATTCAAGATCAAAACAAATAAATTCTGTTACATAAGAGTGAGGAAAAAAAGTTGAATGTACAACAAAAAAAAAAAGTTTCAACCATGAAGATGACCAAATCGTCTAACGGCCATGCCACGCTTGAAAAACCAGTTCCTGTCCGATCACTGAAGTTAAGCGACGTTCGGAGCGGTTAGTACTTGGATGAGTAACCTCTTTAAATCTGAAATAAGTGAAATTCACTATTGTCATAGTGCAATATTCACTAGTACTCCATTAGTCAAAAATGACTAATTCAAATAGTGAAACTGGAATGAAGGAAAAATAACCTCAGTTCCTTATTTTCGAACAGACAAATTTGAAATATACTTATAAGTTAATGATATAATTACAATACTTGAGAGCAGCTCGATTCATAAATCTTTTTTTTTTTAAATGAATTTTCAAAATAATATTTGTCTAAAACGCAGAAATCAATCGTTTTTTTAGTCGTGCATAATTATGTGAGAATATCTCGATTGAATATCAGAGTGAACCGAACAATTAAATCATCCATTCTAAGAATTAACAACAAATAATATATTTTTAAATTGCCAGAATAGATGTTTAATTTATTTTCAATAATAAAGCATCGACGCGTTTCGAAATATTTTTCTGTTCCTTCTCAAGATACGAAAATTGCAAAAATATTCGAAGATTTAAAGGGACGACTGAAATATCAAGGAAAAGAAATTCCCGACATTGTAAAATTTCAAATTTGAAAATTCCCGTATAATAAAATTCCTGAAATTATGAAATTGTCGACATTATTTCTTGAATCGAAAATAACAATCAGTGCACGAAAATTGTGTTCAAAAAATAAATTTAAACACGCGTGCTAATGAACTGCAGGATATAACTCAGCACTGATTTATCACTACGTTACTCTAAAAAAAAATATATATATATCAAAAATTCGAATTGGTAAACATTTTTCATAATTTTTTAAATACTATGCACATTTTCCAACAAAATTGTTCATCTAGAAATACATTTTCTTCAAGTATTGTTATTTTAAATTGGAAAAATAATTTTTTTAAACTGTAAACATTGAAAAAAAAGTGTTTCTTCAATTAAGATATCTGATTCTTCTATTTTTATAAATGAATGATATTTAATAAAAGAAAAATTTTAATTGTTTCTTTCGGGAATATTATAAGTTGGAAATTTCCTACTTCAAATATTTCATAATTCGACAATTTTCTGTCAGGAATTTTGTTATTCGGAATTCTTATATTTCAGCAATTTTCTAACTTGGGGAAATTTATTATTATTATTATTATTATTATTATTATTATTTGATATTATTTCTTTTTATTAATAAGACAAATAGACTCGTTATGATGTGGAGTGCATAGTTTATTTTAAGTTATGAATAACGAAAACATTGCGAGAAAGATGCGGAATGAGTTGCAAATAATAAATACGATTGATTGAAATAATATTGCATTGATTATTTTTGTTAAGAACCGTGACTGTAGCTAATCCATTGTTTAAATTAGTGAAATCCACTATTTGAATTATAGTGGTAACCACTTTCCGCATTAGTGAAATCTTCTAATTGAATTAGTGAAACCGTAAAACCACTAATTGGAATAGTGAATTTCACAATTTCATAGTGACCACTTTTTTAAAATTGAAATAGTGAGGATTCACTATGAAATAGTGAAATTGACAATTTCGGATTTAGAGAGACCGATCGGGAATACCGCGTGTTGTTCACATGTTGGCGGGAGACTGTTGTCCTCCTGCGTATCAACACAACTAATTATAACTCTTTACGAGTTACGCTTACCCCGCAAGGGATTATGGCCTAATGGTATAAAAAAAAAAATGAGTAAAAATAAAAGTTGTAACTTTCCCCTCACAGAAAAACGTTGATCATCAAAACCGCGCTGATTCGGTTTTCTTTCGAGTTACAACAAAAATAAGACACCAGAGAATGAGAATGCACCTATGTTCATGTTACAATTTTACACTTGAAGTAATCTTATCTTGAGACAGAGAGTCTTGTTTCAAGGACGTAACAACTGAGCTGCAACAAAGATGATCCCACTGTTTTTGTGCGCTATAAGGAAAACGAAAAACAAACTCTAAATAACTACTGTTGAATAAACAATTTTAATATTAATATTTTTCTTCTCAAAAACGCTTAGGAGCCTCTTAAAAAATTTCAGCTATATCAATAATGGGCATATTTTTGTCGATTTTTAAAATCATCATAAAGATTGGCGAACCTTGAGATTGACTGCACGTAGTGTGCAACCTAAAAAATGAAACAATCCCAAACTTTGTTTAAAACTAAAGTATTAATAAATTAGGATCTTGAAACTAAGTCTTCAAAAATGAAGAACTTGAAAATGAATGATAAGGCATTTCAGTGCAACGGGAACAATATCATCTTGCTTCAAGTAGGAAGAATATTTTATATGATGTCGCGAACAGACTTTTACTAATAAACTGTATATATTTATATATGAACAAAAATTGATATTATATAGAAAAAGAGGCGCAACAAAAAAATTTACATGCGCGAAAATCGAGCTGGAACACATGTGTTTCCATATGGAGAAGGTGAATGAATATATGAAAGAATAGCAGATATTTATCCTGAAACATCAGATTATCGACTTAAACGAATATACTGTTGCATTGCCATGATGGAAATAGGGTCACAAGACAAAAAACACGTGAGAATCGAGCACGAACATAGGAGCTTGAAAGTACGGACAGAGTGAATAAATGCTTGATATAAGATTATCAATTTAGTTAATGATCCAAACTCCCAAAACATTAGATACGTTAAAACGTTTCGAAAACATTGAAATAACAGCAACATACACGGAAAAAAAGGATTTTCAACTGTAACATCAAGATGTCGAATATCCGACGCTCTTCAGCTTTCATAGAGAAACAATAGTATTTTGTTCAACTATCTTTACTAGCACAAACAGTTTATTCCTTTACTATGAATAATTATAAACGAAACATGAATTCCCATCAGTTTCCCAGAAGTTGATATATGAAACGAGACAACATTGACTATGAGCTTCATCAAGATAAGCCGAGTTGAATATCTGGCTGTTTCAGTTCAACATCTCAAACAGTAAAACCAAATATATATTTTTATTTACAGGATGCCCATGGATATTTGTATGCTATAAGGTACTATCAAATCCTTCAATATATACGCTTTAAAATCCATTTTTTTCTGTGTAGTATCATCAAATCAGGATTTCGAAACTAAGTCATTGATGGTAAAGAACTTGGAAATAATAGATGAAGCATCCCCACGCAATAGGAACAAATTCATGTTACTTCAAGTGGGAATAGTTCTAGTGGGGTATAGTTAATGACCCAAATTTCCGATACACCAAATACGTTGGAACGCTTCGAAAGTATTGAAAGAATTGACATGTGCATCTCAAATTAGGATCTTCCAACTGAGCCATTGAAGATGGAGAACTTGAAAATAGTAGATGAGGCATTTCCATACAAGGAGAACAACTTCATGTCTCTTTTGAGTAGGAAAACATGGGGAGAAAGTGGATGAACGAACAGCAGATTTTCATCCTAAAACATTGGATTACTGAGTTAGGCTAATGAACTGTCGCATCAGCATGATCTGAAAAAAGTCTTTAGACAAAAACGATGCCAGAATCGAGCAGAAACAGAAAATTTCCAAAATGTGTACAAAATGTATAAATGATTATTATGCACAGTTAACGATCCAAATGATCAAAACATCATATTCGTTGGATTTCGGAAGAATAGACAAGCAGTATCATTAAATTATTGAGAATGAATGATGAAGTATTTTAGTGGGAGAGAAACAACTTCATGTTGCTCTAAATAGGAAAACAATTCTACAAGACGTTAAACCCATTTTCACTTATAAACTGTTACATTGACATGATAGAAAAGAAAGTCGCTAGCAAGACACACATGGAAATTTAGTGGAAACACTAAGAAACACTAAGAATTGAAAGAATTACCACGTATATCTCAAATTAGGATCTTCCAACTAAGCCACTGAAGACGGAGAACTGGGAAATGGTAGATGAATCATTTCCATACAAGTAGAACAACTTTATGTCGCTTTTGAGTAGGAAAACATGGGGAGAAAATGGATGAGGAAACAGCATATTTTCATCCTAAAACATTGGATTACTGAGTCGAGCTAATGAACTGTCACATAGGCATGCAAAAATCGAGCAGAAACAGAGGATCTCCAAAATGCGGACAGGTGCATAAATGATTATCATACATCGTTAATGACTCAAATGCCCAAAACATCAGATTCTTTGGAACGTTTTGAAAATATAGAAAGAATAGACAAGAAATAATTGTAATTTTACCATACGACTGTATGACATTCCTTACATACTTGTGGATATCCCATACAGTTATGGAGATTGTTCGTTGGCTACATAGAGTTTTTCCATACACTTGCTAGAGTTCCATACCCCCGTATGGTAAAACTTCAAGTTCAGAAACAGTCCTTGATGCGCGCGCGAAGCACGCGCAACAGAGTACAGCACGCATGCGCTGCAAGGAACGAAGAGTCCGAGAGTGTCATGGCGTCTAGCTCAGAAGTTTTGGGACTACGGAATGATACGAGGGGCTATTCACTCTCGAATTTAACTAATTTTAAGCTTGAAATCTTCTTAAACCTCTTATGTGTAACGCAAGATAGTGAGAAATAAAGAAAAATAAGATTCGATAAGAATCAGTAAGCTAGAGAGTTTATTTGAGTTAAAAAATCAGATTTAAGCAAGAAAATCCCTTTATACCTCACTGAGTAGCACGGTATAGTAGGAATAACGCCAAATAAGCATGTGTAAGCATGCATACGAGGCAATAAGAACGAGAATCTTGGCGGCGTTCGAATCTTGTGTGACTCATCAGAGTTTTGATTTAATCGGACCTAAAAAACTTTAACCATTTTAAACACAAATATCATTCGAAATACTTTACTAGCCTAAATTTTATTCTAGAGTGAATAGCCCCTCGGAGTGATAACCATCAAATAATTATTTTAACTGCAGTCATTTATCATTTTCGTGTTCAGTGCGAGTCAGTGTTCTTGACGACGAAAGGATATAGAGGAATAAGGTCAAGCGAAATTATCTATTACACGATTCTTACATTTTTGGAGCCTTCTTCCCTAACTCTTTCCGACGCGTACTCTGAGAGACTCTGTTACCGATTTGACGCCGAGGATCGATGTAGGCATTCGATGCTATCGAATGCCTACATCTAAACTCGTCTGTCGATTATCGACTGCGCTCAGGAGTATTGGTTTTCTGCAGTTTTCCTCTCCTCTGACCAAATGTTCAGGCGAATGCGAGCGTTCTAAATTAAAATTCCGGCTGCAGACGGTAGGGGTTTCAGTGATTAAAAATCCCACAGGACTGAGTACGTCAGGCATTGCTTGGAGGCTTATTATGAGAGTTGGGGTTATTGGGGATT